>CAAKMY010037729.1:228-10507 GCA_901111285.1 Corrigiola litoralis
TAAGCCGCCCTTACGGGTTTTCGGTATTAGCCGGGTTTTTTTTTTTGATTTTTTTGATTTTTTGATTTTTTTTTATTTTTCATTTAAGGGAACGAAATGACATAAAGCAATAAAATATTTACACTATTTGCAACTCAACATAATTCCTTCCCCCATGCTTAAACATCACATTGACCTCAATGTGCGTCCCACAATACAGATAACAAAGCAGAAAGAGAGGAAAATGTACCGTCGACCCCAAGGAGAAGATGGTCCAGGCTGGTCTGCTGAGTAACCACCCCGCTCTGCACGTCGCCGAGCACGACGATCATCTCGGCTCTGAACTCTGACATCAATATCCACCAGCCAAGCAACATTAATTGCCCTATACTCTGGTATCACCCCAAGAGGGGGGTGATGAAAGTGCAAGAAACTCTCATGATAGGCCCGCATCACTGCCATCCGATCACACAACCCATCCAACTCATCATCATGCGCATCAAACCGCGTATCCATACTCGTCAACCTCTTATCTATGGATTGTGTCCAACCAGTCCAATCAGTGAAAGCCCGAGGAACCTCCTGCTGACCCTCAGGAGCATCCTCAGGAATCTGAGGCACGGAAACAACTACAGCCTGATCCTCTCCCATGAACCAGTGATGTGGGAGAACACCATAAGAAAGAGGCGCCTCCGGAGTAGGTGGAAGAACAAACTGAAAGGCACCACCATCCCCTTACTTCTAGAGATAGTGCCCAAGAGGGTAAGGTGCAGGCGCGAGGTTCTCCAACCTCCTCAAAGCTGGAATATCATAATAACTAGGACCGTTCTCACCTTCCTCAGGAGCCTCTACATCAAGCACTTGCCTCGCATACTTAAAAATGCGAGTCACCATGCCCCCAACACTAATATTCTCTGTCGTCTTCCTCCTCAATTCCGTGCACGCAACCACAAAGGTGTCAATCCAGTCCGGGGTCCAATAACCCGGAAGACAAGTCATGTAATGGCCTATATCATCACGGTTAACGTGAGTAGGCTTCCCCTTGCCAAAGAAGGTCATAGATAACACCCGCGCGACCATGCGCCAGGCCGGGTGTGGGATATGGTGTATCTTCATCCCAGAAACCAAAGGGATGTCAATCAAAGAAGCCGAAAATTTAGGGATCGGGTCAAACGCCCCTGTAGCTAGCCTACCCGCAGGCTCCCTAACACCAAAACACTTAGCTAGTTAATGCTTCTTTTTGGTTAATTAATTCTAGGATAATAATATATACATATGCAATACGGCCGCGTGTGCAAGTATTGATCGTCGTGATCCTATTCAACTCTAATACATTAATGATGCTTGTTAATTAAACATAGTACTGCTTTGTCTAGGCTGATCTTCATTTAGGGCTCGCCTGGAACAAGTGTAACAAGGGTTAATGAATAAAAGGGTAATGTTTATGGATGGGTTATAACGCTTGGATTGGGGGGAATCATTAAGGTAGGGTATTATTTCCCTCCCCATACAGGGTATTCATTACCCATATCAAACCTAGAGTGTTTATTCATGGGGTAAAACACAGAGCTCTCTCTTTCTCGTTTCTCTCTCTTCTTTCTCATCTGTCGCTTCTCATTTGTTCAGTTTACAACGGTTATCTTTCTCATCAAAACTTTTCTGGGCATCAATCCAAACTTGTGATACCCTACATTTCATATTGAGAATTGATGAGTGCTTAAACGGATTAACAGTACTACTTATACCAACAAGATGCATCTTCTTTTCAGGGAACTCATTTACTTAGAAACTCCACAGTTAAGCGTGCTTGGCTGGGAGTAGTACAAAGATGGGTGACCTTCTGGGAAGTTTCTCAAGTGTGCACAGATGAGGAAAAAGTGCACTGAAAAAACCAGTGTTGGTACAATGGGGGCAATACACAACCTGGAAAGCCACATTTGGTGACATTGACCAGCCCGCAAGGGGTTGGGGTGTTACAAATGGTATTAGAGCAACCCTGCGACCGTGTGCTGAGCTATAATGGTGAAGGACCATTCAGTCACCTAGTAGGGGCTGCATCCTGGGATTGATTGTCAGAGGCTCGCATGTGAAATGAGGACGTTGCAGTCCTTAGTGGGGGTGATCGTGATACCCCACATTTGAGATTGAGAATTGATGAGTGCTTAAACGGATTGATAGTACTACTCATACCAAAAAGATGCATCTTCTTTTCAGGGAGCCCATTTACTTAGAAACTCCACAATTAAGCGTGCTTGGCTTGGAGTAGTACAAGGATGGGGGTGACCTCCTAGGAAGTTTCTCAGGTGTGCACGAGTGAGGACAAAGTGCACTGAAAATACCAGTGTTGGTACAATGGAGTCAGTACACAACCTGGAAAGCCACATTGGTTGACATTGAACAACCCGCAAGGGGTTGGGGTGTTACAAAACTTCACCGAGGTATATTAATCTTCATATTTTTTTATTTTAACCTTTTACCCATATCGATAAAATCGATTTTTTTTGTTGGAAAGCTTGTGCCTTTTTACTAACATTTGATCTGATTGATGAGTATTTGTGTTTTTTTATTATTATTATTATTGCTTGTCATAATCTTGACTTTGTGTTTGATATATTTTTGATTTGTAGTTGGTGAAGGTGATGTTGTTTAGGATATAGGAGTCTTGTTTGCACGTACCTATTTATATGTAGAATGATGTTATTTATGCAATAATGGCTCGCAGGCCATTGTCGCTAAAGCAAAAGGCAATTTTAGGGCTTATTTGGTATATTAAATTGAGAGACATGATGATGATATTTTTTTTTGCTATTATATGATTGTTGTGCTCGAGTCAATGAAAAAACCACGAAAGAGAAATATTCATTCGGGCAAGAGAACATTAAAGCAAGGGTTAAAATATATAGATAGCTATCTTAATACGAAAGTTCATTGTATTGATCAACTTAGGATGGATAGGCGTACATGCATGTGTTGTGTGAATTGATTAGATGTCATGGTTGTTTGAAAGAATCAAAAAACATGTTTCTTGAAGAGAGAGTGGCAATTTTTTTACATATACTAGCACATGATCAAAAGCAACGGGTGACTGTGGCAACTTTGAAAAGGTCTAAGGAGACAGTAAGTAGGAACTTTCGCCGAGTATTGATAGCTATTTTACATTTGAATATGTTCTTAATTTATACTCCAGAACCTATCCAGGAAGATTGCAGAGAAGAGCGATGGAAATGGTTTAAGGTATAATACGTTCATAACTTTTGAATTTTAGTAAGCTATTGTATGTGTGTAGTCTACTTACTAGCCTTTTTATTTTATGTTATAATGTCAAATAGAAGTGTTTGGGGGCATTAGATGGGACATATATCAATCGCACAAGAAAATGAGAGATAGCAACAAATGTTTTAGCGGCTTGTTCCAAGGATATGCAATTTGCTTATTTTCTGCCTGGGTAGGAAGACTCGGCAGCTGATGGTAGGATCCTTAAAGATGCTGTTAGTAGAAGGCATCCCCTTAAAGTTTCTCGTCGTGAGGATTTTGTTCCTTTTCTTTTCTAGTTTGACCCTTGAAATACGTATAGACCGATTAAGTAACTAAATAATTTTTTTCCGATATGGTAGGATATTATTACTTAATTGTTCGATGCTGGCTTTACGAATGAAAAGGGACTTCTTGCACCTTATAGGGGGCAAAGGTACCATCTCAATGAATGGAGAGATGATCGTCAACCAATCAGCCCTCCATATTTCTTTAATGGTGTATTTGGAAACCCAGAATTGGAATCTAATTGTGGAATTGGCCCAATTCACATGGTTGGCAATCTCATGAAATTGGAATTGGAATTGGGCCAATTTCAACACAATTCCAACCCAGCTAAAAGCAACCCACTTCAAATCCAACCCAAATGTTTGTCATTTGCAATTCCACCACCCTCATCTCACAACGTAAACATTAAACACTTCACCTCACACATAACTTTTCCCTCCAAAATCAAAACCCTCACTATTTCATCCCCAAATTAAAACCCTAAAAAACTCAATTTTTTTAACCTTTCTCAAATTAAACCCTAACTATGACATCAAATTTTTCTCTGAAATTGCTACCTCTCTCTCTCTCACTAGTTCAAATTAAGTTCCACTACCCTCAAAAAATTCGATTTTGAAGGTATATATTTTTTTTTTGTTATTTTTGTGAGCTAAGTAGGACGTGCAAAAATAATGAATCTTCTCTCTGCGTTTTCAGGTTATTGAAAATGATGAGCTAATTAAATCAAGCTGCAACTTTTATCATCTTTGTTTTCGGGCAAGTTTTTTTATTACTCTTATTTGATGTTCATTTGAGTTATTTCCTTGGATTCTGTAAGCATTTTGGCATGAAAATTTTGGCTTATATTTACGAATGTGGTTGTTAAATTAAAGGTTGAGTCTTGTTGCTCTCACTTGTTAATTTAACTTCTTAATGTGGTTGTTAATTTAAAGGTTGAGTCTTTGCTCCTTTTTTTTGTTATTTGAGTTGATGGTATGGAATGATTCTAGAAATAATATTATTTGAAAACTATTGAGTCTTTTTTTTTGAGTTACTGGTTTTATTTGGAGGTCTGGTGGATTGGATATAGAGAGGGGCGAGAGTGTGAGGGAGGAGGAGGATGGGAGACAGGATGAGGGAATGAGATAGGAACTAAAAGGGGAGTATTATATAAAACATGGTGGCTTTTTTAAAGTGATCGCTTTTTTGGAGGTCTGGTGGCTTAGATTGCAATATAATGTATATGTTCCATCTTAATCGAGAGTTAAAATCAACCTTTTTTTAGATGCCTCAAGATAACGATATTAGTGGTTCGAGGAAGCGTAAGAGGGATGATGAGGATGAAATGGAGTTAATGATGATGGTGGTTGCTTTTATGGTAATAGCAGTTAGGGCATGGTATCATTTGAAGTATAGGGCTAACGAATTAGTTTGGAATGGACAAGAACGGGCAACAAAAAGAGCGGAATGGATAAATGATAGGATATGTAAGGAACAACTACGTATGGATAGAAGATGTTTTGACAAGTTGTGTCACGTTTTAGAATCCCAAGGGGGTTCAGTGACTAATAGGATTGTTAATAAAAGGGAATCGTAGCCTTTTTCCCACACACACTTGCTTATCACATCAAAAATAGATTCGTCCAAGCCATGTATACTCCCTTAGCTGAAATAGTGAGTCGTCAATTTCATACGGTTCTTAAAGCGGTAATGAAGATTGGGAAGTATTACATAAAACCCGTTGATCCTACTACATCTTTTAGAAGAGATGAAAGGTGGAAATGGTTTGAGGGTGTCATTGGGGCACTTGATGAGACTCATATAAAAATGACCGTTCCAGCTAAAGATCGACCTAGATATACCGGGATAAGAAAGGTGATCTTAGCACCAATGTTTTAGCTGCGTGTGATCCGAAACTCTGTTTCAACTATGTCTTACCTGGTTGGGAGGGATCCGCGTCCGATCCTCGCATTCTTGGTAGCTCTCTTCGAAGGCCTTATGGTTTGAAGGTACCAAGGAATAGGTACTTTCTTGTGGATTTAGGCTATACTAATGCCCCTGAATTCTTAGCTCCATATAAGGGTACTCGACACCATTTGAATATATGGAGAGGAAATACTCCTACCAATTACAAGGCGGAGTTATTCAATTTGCTTCATTCATCCACTCGAAACACCATTGAAAGAGAATTTGGTTTATTGAAGAACCGTTCGGTGTTCTTAGAGAGCGTAGTTTTGTGGCAAAAAAAAAAACACAAATTATAATAATTGATGCTTGTTTTATCGTTCATAACTATTTGAGGGAGGAAAATATGGAAGAAGAGGATTTGTTATGTGAAGTGGATAATGAACTTCAAAGTGCTGAAGCTCCTAATATTGAAGATGATGAAGATGATGATTTGGACGTTCTTCGATATGCCAGCAAAACTGTAACAACTAACAAGAGGTATTTGATTTTTTCCTCACTCTACTGTTTGATCGCTTCTTTACATTAAGAACATATATGTCATCTCTTTGGCCTCCAATTCCATTTGAAAACATACATCTTATTGCAATGCGATTGTTTCTCTATACCCTGCAATTCTGTTCGAAAACAGATTTGTCATTGCTGTGTGATCGCTTATTTTGAAGCCTTCGATTCAGTTCGAGCATACATGTTTTTGCTATGCGATTGCTTCTTTACAACCTGCAGTTTTGTTCGAGAACCTATATGTGATTGTTGTGTGATCGCTTAGTAGCCTTCCGTTTCGTTCGAGTACATACATTATGCTATGCGATTGTTCTTTAAAGCCTGAAGTTTTGTTGAGAACATGTCATTGCTGTGTGATTGATTATTTATAGTGTTCATTTCGGTGTGAGAACATGTTATTGTTGTGTCATGGATAAATTTTTTCACGAATTGGTTAGCATCATTGATGTGTGATCACTGACTTGTATTAATGCAATGGAAAAGAATGCTGGTTTTTTAGACTTGTTCGGCTATGGAAATAATCGAGTTAAGGTGGGATTCCTTAGAAGGGGGGTGGAGGGGGATATTTAGCAATTGAAATTTTTTTGGGTTTTTGAGGAAATTTGTTTGGGTTGTTGAAGTGGGTAAGTCACTAAGATGGTTCTTGTGCATAATTTGGAATGTCCTACACAGGTACCCATATACCATAGTAGGATGTAAAGTATATGATTTCAAGTTCAAAGCATGTACTCATGTACTAGTAACAACCATAATTATCTGCATCTGACACTCGCAAATATAGCATTTATCTCTTTAAGTGCGTACTATGAGTTACAGCAACGTCATGTCATATCGCATGTGTATTAAGGATTTACAGTATATATGTAGTTTTTCTGCTTGGTAGAAACTGAATAGTAGATTCGTGGTTACATGATCATCAAGGTGCATCTGCGTATCAGAAGAAGAGTATTGATAATTGGGATGATATATGTGTTCTATTTGGTGCGGATAGAGCAGTTGGGGATGCTGAAGAGACATGAGGAGGCAGCTGAGGCTATGGAGGAGGAGACAAGTGAGGGCGGGAGCAGCTCTGCGTCGGGGTCTAAAAGGCTCAAAAGGGACCGTTTGGTAAAAGCTGTGACTATTATTGCAGACTCCTTTAATAACTATGTGCAGAGTAGAACAAAGTAAACTGTTAGACCCAATTATCAGGAGGTGTATGCTGAAGTTTCGAGTGTCTTCGGTATCGGTTAGCATCAAAAATGAAGGATTGTGAAGAGATTTTTGAGCGGTAGTATTGACTAATTCAATATGCCCAAAGAGTTACCCGAGCAAAAGAAGCTCGATTGAGTCTTATTGTGTCTTGAGGAATAGTTATAAATTTGTACTCGGGAACTCACATTGGTTATGTATATTGAATTATAAGCTTTTTTTTAGTTGGAAATTAAATATTCGACATTCAACTTGTGTGTAGATTGTATTGAATGTTTGTAATGAAATGGTAATAGTATTTTGAATGAATTGAAAATTCGATCAATTCTAGTACTCAATTCCAAGTGTTTGCCAAACAAAGTTATGGAATTAAATTCCAGAAATGAATTCCATGTGTTTCCCAAACAAGTATTTGAAATTGAAATTAGAATTGAACCCTAGATATTGAAATCAATTCCAAGTTTCCAAACGCTACCTAACATGAAACACTCGTCAGCGAGAAATGTGACTGGAAGGTGTTTTGGGTTACTAAAGATGCGTTGGGGGATACTTAGAAATAGTAGCTTCTATAATTCTAACACGCACACTGATATCATAAGTGCATGTTGTCTCCTTCATAATCTCATTCGTAGAGAAATGATTTTTGATCCTATAAAGTAGCTTCTATAATTCTAACACGCACACACATTTTATGGAAGCTAACAATCAAGAATGCATTGATATTATTGACACTTTAAGTGCTTGGACTCAATGGAGAGATAATCTTGCGCGTCAAATGTTTGATAGTTGGAGGATTCATAGAGGTATTAGCTAGGTAGATTGCATAGATAAGTTTATTATTTTATTTATGTTAGAGGCTCGATAGAGGTGGGTCGCTAACTATCTTTAAGATTGTAATGAATGATTATGTTTGTTGGTATTATTTAATATTACTCTTTTCATTCTTGTTTTGAGCCCAACAAGTGGGGCTTTCACTGTGGTTTTTTTCTAATGTTTATGGTTGATGTAGTGGTTCTACTAGGATGGTTGTATGTAGCTTCTGTCTAATTCTGGAAATTACATAGCTTGTGTATTTTGCCAAAGCAAATTCTACAACAATGATGCTTGAGATTTCAACTTATGACATGAATAGCCAAAAGAGTTTTATGCATTGTATTTGAGGGACAGTTTGTGATTGTTTTGTTTCAAGTTTATGTTTATGTTTTGTCTTGATGACTATTCAATAGTTCATGCATCTATGTTGTATTGGATACCTAGTTGAAATCGAATCAAGTAGCGACAAGAGTACTCATAGGCGATGGGGTGTTGAAGAAGATGTCTTATTGGTGGATATCTTATTAGATATGCATTTAGACGGAAAATGGAAAGGCAAGGGTGGATTCAAATCAGGCTACTTGGTTCGTATAGAGAAGTTGTTCATGGAGAAGATGCCTGAAGCTGGACTTAAAGCAAGTAATATTGACTCGAGATTGAGTTATCTGAAGAAAAGGTTCAATGCATGAATCGAGATCAAGCATAAATGGAGTGGCTTTGGATGGGATGATAATCTCAAGATGGTAACAGGAGAACGCAAGCTTTTTGATGAATGGGCTAAGGTAATGCTCTTATATCCACTTTTCAAGCCTCAGTTTTACTTAGCTTTTTAAAGGTGTATCAATAGTTTTTTTTTTTGAGGGGGGGGGGGGAAGGGGAGAGGTAGACAATGGGATGACATTTTCGAGTTCAAAAGCGTGTCTTGATGGTAGAAATTTGTTGATTGCATTTCAATCATTCTTCTTGCTTCCATGAGTACTAAACAGTGGAACGCATGATAAGTTCATTGTAAGATTTTTCATTTGGTATGTCACTCTATTGAGAAGATTTTTCATTTTCTTTGGGTTCATATCTATTACTTGGGTTAGACTGTCTCTGCATGTGTCTTTCTTGTTTGATCATATGAGATTCCTTCCTAGCCATATATGCTAACCTTAGTTAATCATTATCTTGATGGTGCAAATTGAAACTTGACTACAAAGTTTTGAGATTGTCGTGAACATGGTGCTTCTATTAGATTTCTTGCAGCTCCCTTCTTCAGATGCACATTACCTATACATTTTTGCTTGGATCATTAGGCGAAAGTAGCATTTCTCAAGAGATCTGTGTGCTCTGTTCTGTTTGTTTTTTTCTTGTATCCCGAAGGGTTGATGTCCTTGGCATGGTTTTTCAAACGTACTCTAATGAGAGTATGCTAGTTTGGTCCAAGTTGGTTGAGAGTCCAATTCACATCCAATCAAGATGCAGACCCATAAAACAATCTGATACTCATGGCTTTCTGTATAGAACATTTTTACCCTCTCCTTCAGTAGTGACCAGATTTTCCTTTTTTTTTGTCTGTAGCTAACAATAGTAGCATATACATCACATGTAGGGTTGTAATAAGTAGAGAACACGTTAGTCAAATACACTCATATTTCTCTCTATGGCGGCAGCTTTGAGCTTCCATGCATGCTCATGAAAACTCCTGAAGTTTTAGTCCCATCATACAATAAGAGATAACAAGCTGGGTTTCCATACATAAGTGGCCCATACTTACATTAGATGTCATTAGCCCAAGACTGTAATTAATATTTGATCACTTTTATGGGCTACCTTAAGATGACTTATACACACATATTATAAAACATGTAGGCCCATATAATTGTATATCTAACATTAGGGACCATAACCCTAAACCCTAAATATATATAGAGTGTCTCATCTCTTATTAGGCCCATCATACAATAAGAGATAACATACTGGGTTTCCACACATATGTGGCCCATACTTACATTAGATGTCATAAGCCCATGACTTAAATCATAAACTGATCACTTTTATGGGCTAATCTTAAGATGACTTATACACACATATAATGAAACATGTAGGCCCTAACAATCTCCCACTTGGGCCACATGTGTTTCCGCATATCATGTGTATAACCTTAGGAGCTCAAAACTTTAGCCATCATAAATGACATCCCCAAACAATCTCGTCCATTGATCATGCCAACATAGGACCAAAGCGACTTTCGTCATATGTCATGACTAAATCTTCAATGATCACATATATCAAACATAACCAAATGACATAGATCAAGTATGGA
>CAAKMY010037745.1:0-26141 GCA_901111285.1 Corrigiola litoralis
AACTCCCTTTTTCTTTTCTTTTGAAACTCTTCTTGCACACCAGCAACATTGTCTTCCTCCACTTCCATATTATCTACGACACTCTCTTCCTCCTCATGCATATTATCGGCAACACTCTCTTCTTTTGTATTATCTGTTGCACACAACATCTGGAGAGGGTCAAACTGAATGGAATCCTTCTGACTGAGTCCATTCTTCACATCACTTATAATAGTAGTTCTTGTAATATAGACGTTGGCCTAATTTATGTTTCGGATGCCCTTATCGCATGCAATGATAAGATTCAAAACTTCATTAGTTGTCCACTTGTCCCATACATTAAAATCTAAGCAAATTAGGATCGTGTCTTGAGACCCGATAAGTCACCACTTATACAAAAGACATAAGGGCTTATGTCGCTATTAACACTAGTAGATGATATGTTGATTTGAGACGATAAAAGGAATATCTTATCCAAAATTTCTGTCTACGACTAAACATGTAATGTTTTTTGGTGTTCTTAGAACATGTTCAACTTTACGGATTGCGCAAATGCTGTGCACATTCTTCGTGGTGGACACTCTATACCAGTGGATTGTATGTGGGTATTCCGGGATATTGCTGAGCTTGGAAAGAAGTTCCGTATGTGTTGGATAATTAAAGTTAGTAGAGATCTCGTCTCTCACGCGCATAAGCTGGCGGCGACGGGTGTAAGAACGGATCCAGTGGTGGGCCTACCTGGAGTTGCCTGTTAATTTTGGTTCTCATTGCTCTTTGTCAAAAAAAAAAAAAAAAGAACATGTTCAACTATATATAGTAGACCCTACACATACACTTCTATATCTAGGGGTGTGCACCTATGCAAATTCAGCCAAACTAAATTTGAAATCACCAAAAATGGTGGATCAAAATTGGATATTAAAATTTCAGTCTGTTCTATTGTTATGAAATTGAATTGACCGCTTTCACCATTTTGCTAAATAAATACTTTTAAAAGTTTTCAAAAATAATGTAGTATTGGTTTATTACATTTGCTTTTTGACACTAGTTGAGGTTATACTTTGACTATCAATAATTAAAATATATATTTTTAAAAGACAAAAATAATAGTTTTATGATACTATTGTTTAATACAAATCTAACCATTGTAAAATTATAATCAAATAAATTTATATTTTGAGTTATTTATGATCAAAGTATAATCTTGACAAGTGTGAAAAAGCAAATTTAGTAAATTGAAAAAACATAGGGGAGTATATTTTTAAGAATATTTAAATTGAAAATCATAATAAACAAATTGTTTGAAATTTTACACTATGTTATGTCAAATTACGATTCGTTCTGATTTGGATGGGAAAATTCCGATCTTAATTTGACCATAACCAGAATCAAATATTTTGTGGACTGAAAACCAGACCATATCCATTCGATATGGTTCCGGTTTGACTTGACTAATGCGGTTCCGATCCATTTTCTGGTTTAGTTTGGACCAGAATGTGCACACCCGAACTTGTACCACATGATATGTTCACAAGTTATGGTCAAACATATGTGCTTTCAATTTAAAAATATGAGTTTTGAGATAAAAGAAAAGTGAGTTTTTAAAATTTTATGTGAGTTTTTATTTTACAAAGCTCATACATTTTATCATAACCACGACGTTATTTGCTACGCTAAACCATCTGGTGTTATGCAAGTGTTACGTATTTTGCAAATCATTTGTTACTTAGTTGTTTACAACTATCCACTTCTAGGAGAAGGCCAAACTGTTATTGTAGAGAACCAGAGGGGGGAATCGGGAGTTTTTTACTTAGAAATTCTAAATAAATTGCATGTAAATATACTTTTACGTAGCTCCACCTGACTTGGAAGTTGGAATGCAGACGAATGTCCCTTTTTCAGCCTTAACAAAGTTGGGTGATGACAGTATATAGGCACATGGTGTTCACTCCTCAAGTATCCTTGGAGCTCAAGCACTTGAGCCATTTTTTTATGGTCCCCAACTTTCCTATATCTTATCTAAGCCTTGGAAAATTGAATTTCATTGATGATGACTTAATTCCCGCCTTTTTATTTCATAACCTTTATTATAAGGAAAAATTGACAAAAATAATCCAACCTTTGGCCGGCCTTACAAAAATAATCCAACCTTCAATAATAAACAAAAATAACCCAACCTTTATACTTTACTCACAAAAATGCACCGAATGACTGCTAACCTACTATAACCGGTTAATTGACGTTTTTTACACCCTAAAATGTGAAAGTACGAAACTATCCCCTCTTCCTCTCCCCTTTCTTCCCCCTTCCCCCCAACTCTCCTTCCCCTTCGGACTTCCAAACAAAAAGCTTCCCAACATAAACTCCATTGAAGCCATGGCCAACATACTCATGGCATCCTCCTAAAAATCCTTCCCTTAACTCATCACCCCACCCCACCCCACCCCTGTGATCCCCACATCCCAACACCACTGAAACGACCACCACCACGCCCAAGTGACATCCCTCCAAACACCCCTAAAATGAGCCCAACACCACAGCCCCGACGACAGTTCCCCCTATTTGACTACCCCAACGACCCCCCTCACCCAACATAATGGACAACGCCTTCCACCACGACACCCTTCACCTTCGCACCAAAACAATTTCCTTGAGCAACAATCAAAACAACATTTAACAAAATAAAAAACAAAAAAGACACCCCAAGCATACTCACCGTCGTACTTAACCCACCCACCCCCCCTCCGACCACCATAATCACCGATCTCACCACGGCCTCACCCTCATCTTCCTTTCCTTTCCACCTCCACCTCCACCTTTACCACCCTCCTTATCCATACTCCCCACCATGCAATATGCGACCCTTAACAAATCTGACGTCGGTCTCTATTTGCGACTGTTTCCTTCAATTTAAGGGTTTCTGGGTTTCATTTTTATGGGATGAGGAAGGAGGGCCGTGGAGTTTGGAGGGAGAAGAAGAAGGGGCGTGGGTTTGGAGGGACAGTAAGGAGGGGCGTTTGCAGTGGGTTAGGTCAATGAGTAGGTCTGTGTGGTGGGTGGGGGGTTGTGGCTTCGGTAAGGATGAGGAGGGTGATCCAGAGGAGAAGGAGGAGGAGAGGGAGGGAGTTGGGAAGAAGACGTGTTTTTGGGTTGGGTTGGGGGATGTGAGGGAAGAAGGGGTTTGATGGGTTTTTTTTTTTTTTTTGGTTTTAGTATTTTTGTGTATTAATATGTAGACGTAAATGACATTGGTATCCTTAATGTTCTTATTATTTTCGGAATTGCCCAGATGATCAAGAAAGATTCTTTATTAATTAGGACACGTAAGCATAATTAACCGGTTATTCCAGGTTAAGAGTCATCGGGTGTATTTTTGTGAGTAAAGTGTAAAGGTTGGATTATTTTTGTTGATTATTAAAGGTCGGATTATTTTTGTAAGGCCGGCCAAATGTTGGATTATTTTTGTCAATTTTTCCATTTTTTAAAAGATGGTCTCACTTAGATTATGCATCACCAAAATGTTTTTTGGATTTGGCTCCTCTCCAATACACCTTCTCTCCAGTATAATTCTGTGCACATCTGGATGAGTGCCATGTGTAATATACACATCTAACGGATGATAATTCTCTCTTTCATTTACATCCATCCACATTGTCCCACTTCCCCATCTCTCTTCTGCACTGTTCACATTCATCCCCTCCCAACACAAACAACAAACCCGACCACCCCCCTCCCCACGAAGGCACCAACGAGCCTCCCCCTCCCCCCACCACCACCAAAACCGACGACCCTCATCCCCCATCCACACCAAGCCCGACGACCCCACCCCCCACCCACTCCAAACCCGACAGGCATTCCCCCACCACCAACAAATCGGACGAGCCTCCCCATCACCCACACCAAATACGATGAACACCTCCACCCCAACCTCCACCAAGACCGACGAATCACCGGCGCAAGGGTTAACCTCATTTGGACGGAGCCTTAAGGTAACCCGTTCCCAAATGGGTTGACCTCATCCTCGACGTACACTCAAAGGTGTTAGGGTTTTAGTTGGTTCGGGATCGGCAAGTATGGTAAGCTTACAGATCATGTAATTTAGTAAAATTGCGAAGAATATCAATACAAATCAAGTATGTTCAGACAACAAGTTATATTCTCCTTAAGTGAGTAATGATAAAAATGCCAATTGGAATATTATTTGAAACGCAAAAAACAGGGCAACCTTTATTGATAAATACCAAAAGAGAAATGCACTAATAGATGTCTGCTCTTAGTGGTTACAACTTACAACTCACACACTTGTTCGCAGTGGAACCCGTAGTCACGGACAGTTAATTGATCATAGTCCAATGTATCATGTCCCCCACCGCCCATTGTTAGTTTTTGTCCTCGCAAAATGCCATCACCACTAGACGTACTTCCAATGATGAAGCTTAGAATTTCACAATGGTAGTATAATGGTTCTTACACTTTTGTGTTTTCCATATTAGTTCAACGTTTATTAACAGATCAAAAATTTTCATGGTACTAAATTCATACTCCGTATATAATAACAACAACCATAAAACTGCTTGATTTTTTCAGCTCACTAGTGGCTCTCAAACTTGGGTCCTTATTTATTTGCTTTCTTATCATCTTATGTAGGTTTTGTCTCACTTTCATTGGTTCTCTTTTGGCTTCTTTGTAAAGTTAAATGCCGGCAAGAAGGTGGAAGCCTTTTCCTCACACTTCCATCAAAGATTTTGACAACCCACTTAATCTATTATGAGTGCCTTATGATCACAAGTGTGTACATAAACACTGCAGTATGTTATTGAAGCTTAAGATCAAGTAGCTTTTGGTAAAAAGTCAAGTGTTCTTTTTGGTTTTTACAAAGCTTAAATAAGTAAAGTTTAGATTAAGGTTCACAAAAGTGGTTCAATTTCAGGGTTTTTTTTAATAAAAAAAATTAGGCTTGTAATTTAATTTGTTCGTTATTGAGGTGTATTTTATTTTTTCCCAGAGAAATCACACAAATTATTTTCTTTTTTGAAAGTAGGTTGCAATATAATATAGAAAACTATCACCTATATTAGAGATTAAATGCCGTATTGAATGCCAAAGGCTTAAACATGAAAATCCATGTACAACTAGCATATGTTTCTCTACACCTAAATGTGTGCTTTGTAAATTTTGTTATTTAACATTTTTTATCAGTCCAAATGGATTCAAAGATTATTCCACTTAAAAATATATATGTGGATTATGCAGCTAAAAAAAGCAAATTTTCTTTATATTAATTTACTTTGTTGCCTCCTTATATTAAGAAGAGAGAAAGTGTATTATGTTGTGACTTGTGAGTTTCATACCTAAGTGCGCAAACAGTAATCGAATATTACTCAATGAAAGGGATTATATTGTTTATGGTATAAAATTGACTTTTACATTCTATTTGTGACTAAAACATTGACAATTATGATTTATATTCATAAGTGTCCACATAACCACCCTCCCCACCCTAATGATAAATTGGATGGTCATTTTTCCTTAACCAAAACTAGTGATTTTTAATGATGATTTGATTGTACATAAGAATTCAAAGTTCTCAATTATGGCTATGCACCTGCGATTACTATGAAGTTACCATTCTTGAAAAGTAATCTTATCATTTATCTGAAAAGTTCACTTATTCCAATTAAGGATGTCTCATTCAATCATATATTTTTAAAATGATAAATTATGGTCACATAGCTAAAACTTATTTTGTCGTAGGTAAGATATGCCACTTCTACCTACCAAAGAAAATAATTTCCCCAATCTTATAAATAGTGAAAATTCCCACTTCTAGACAACCAAACAATTTTCTTATGATACTGTACAAATTATTTAGCACTCATTTTTACTTACAGATCATCAATCGTGACCAAAAAAAAAAAAGGTTAAGTACAAAAGACCCCACTTGTTGTCTTGGAATGCAAATCTGGGAATAGATTGGATGACGTGTCAAGACCTGTTGGACACATGACCCGCCTTTAACTTTCCAAGATTGCTGACTCTCTAACAAATGCATGGTAGTAATGGTAATGAGTCAAAGCAGTCTACATTAAACTAACACCTCTCATTAAATTATTTCAAACTTGTTTAGGCTAACGTCCAATATTTTTCAGTTCATTCCTCACTAAAAATTCCATTCACCTACTTTAATTTTGGCAAAGAATCAATCTCTCTACGTAGCCCACCAAAAAAAACCAAAAAGTGTTAATTTTCTGTTAGCACTACTTTTTTAGTATTTTTCCTTACAACTATAGTACAGTGTATGCAAATTACAACTATGCAAGTGATGTACATTAGTTTAGTTTAGTTACTGACAAAAAAGGGTCTAGTTTAGTTTAGTTTAGTTTAGTTTACTTATAATTTAATATTTCATAGACAGTTATTGTACAGTACTTTCATAACTTATGTACAGTAGAAACGGTTCTATGGCAATAACCAAAGCTCTGAGCTTTTACAAGCTTCAGAGCTCAAGTTCTTAGAAGGGAAAAAAAAGTGGACAAACCCAAAAAGGAAAAAAAGGAAAAAGATTGCTTATTTTTGAGTCTTCTGTTTATATTGGTTTCTTTGGGACTACTGCAAGTCTGCAACTGTTTATGTGAGTGTTGTGTGATCTTGCTTAAAGACAACCAAAGTTGGTTTTTTGGTTTGTCTGTACTTTTTACAGCTTTGGTTGTACATAAAAGTATTGGATATCGTAGTGATTTATGATTGAGGAAGGTTGAAGTATAGAGATTTGTTATTCAGTATACTGCTACATGGGATGGGGTTGGTGTTGCAAGTGATTTGGCAGGTGCTGAATCTATGCATAATTGGTGCTGCTTTTGCTGCTGCAGGATCTTCAGGTAATTTTCTTATATCCAATGTGCATTTGCATAAGAGTGTGATCTTGTAAATGTGATAATGTTGGTAAGTTTTGTATATATGTTCATTTGGGTTTGTTGTGTTCATTTAATCTTGCTTTTGAGTTGTTTGTTTGTAATTCTTGTGGAAGTTGATTTTCCTTGTTTTACAGAATTTGCATTTACATATGCTGATAATGCAGAATGGTATTGAACTGGTGGGTGATTTTGGGTTTAGATGAGATCAAGTCTGTTGATTGTAGGTTAATTCTTTGTTTCTGTGATAGATGGGGGTTGTTCAGGTGATAAATGCAGCAAGAATTTAAGTTGATTGTTTTTAGTTACATCTCAGTTGTAATTTGAACTCTATACTACCCATTAAGCTTCAAAGTTAGAACCAAATTCTATAATCTTTGGTATTGGGTCTCTCTATGCTGTTTTCTGTAACCGTGATTTTTGTTCATTGTCGTAGACTGATCATATTCAATAATTTTGGTACCATCAGCCCTCCAAGTGTGAAATTTCTGACAGCTCTTTTGTTACTAACATTGTGTGGGATCTTGTGGTCTTATCAGCTTGCAAGTTCACTTGCTTGCAGTCTAATTGTTGGATTGGTGCCTAATTCTTGAGTAATCGGGGGCCAATTCATCCGTTTGAAATGGGTTTGATAGTGAATGATTGACTGACTTCACACCAGCAATTCTGTTATGTTGCAATAAATGACAACCAAATATGGTTCATGAGTGAATCTGTTGCAGTAAATAATTCAATAGGAGCTCATCTGAGCAAGGTATTACCAAAGCTCAGACCAAACCAAGATAGCCAATAGTTGAGGGATTTTTGTTTCTTCCTAGTTGGTTTCCAGGAGATTTGGTTTTGTTACTATTTAGTAGTGTTCCTGATTTATGTGGAAACTGAATTGTTTTGGCAAATCTCTCAAGCACTTTAACTTCTATTATCGTTCGTATCTGCATTTTTTGGTGAAGCTTTAATAGTTGAGTCTTCCTCTCATATCTCTCCCATAGCACAAGCATCTAGTTCCATACGTAAACCAGGACAACTGCTAAATGGTATATTGATTAACTGATACAATAGTACTGTATTAAAAAAGGTTTTTTGGGGTAATTAACCGATGCTCATCTATGTTGTAGGTTCGGTCCTTCAACCTCCTACGGTAGCTCCATCAACCAAGTCTCCTCCATTTCCCCAAGGTAGCAAAGGGCCACTGCCCTTCCTTTCCCCAAGACAATTAACTGCTCTGCCACCAGAACATGGTTCAGCAATATCAGCTCCAACACAAACACCACATGATTCAATTCCATCACAGTATGCAGAACCACCACAAGATTCAGCTCCTTTGCTGTCGCCAGAACCACCAACTGATTCAGCTATTCCAGTTGCAAAGCCACCTCAGAATTCAGCTCCTCCCTGGGCTGCCGAGACGCCATATGAGCAGCCCCATTATTTTATTCCACCACCTGTTTCCGATTCACCACTGGACTCAGCAGCACCACCAGCTATTCGACCTCCAAAGGATGCTACTCCACCATCTGTTTCTGTGCCTTCACATGCTTCTCCTGTCCCGTTGGCCACAAAGCCGCCAGAGGCTGCTGCTCCTCTGCCAGCTACAGAGCCACCACACGCTTCAAGTCTGGAGCCTCCTGTAGAGCCACAGCCATTTTCAGCTACACCGCCTTCTTCTGAGGGTCTACAGCAGAATTCAACTCTACAGTCCCCTTCTCCGACATTGCATATGGTATCCCCACCGTCTCAATTGGGGCCATCACATGCTTCTTCCTCAGCACCTATAATTCCTTGGAATGCTTCTGTTTCGCCCCCCTTTATGTTGCCTCTTCCTTTGGATTCACCACCAATTTCACCTTCAGCACCCCCTTCTGATGAGCCACCAGCATTTGAACCGCCCCCACCAGCTACTGCCGACCCACCAGTATTTGAATCCCCACCAGCTGCTGCCGACCGACCAGTATTTGAACCGCCCCCACCATCTGCTGCTGACGCACCATTTGTATCAACTCAACCACTTCTGATGCCACCATCACACTCATCTCCTCTGCTACCAGGTACTGAGGCACCTAATTCTTCAACTCTTCCATTGGCTGCAAAACCTCCAGATGCTGCAGTCAAATTGCCTGCTGCAGAATCACCACAGGTTTTACCTCTCACACCTCCACCAGAGTTACAGCCGGCTTTCCCTTCACCGCCCCCTGCTTTAACTATTCAGTCGCCTCCTATGCCGGAAAATGCATCATCTGCCCCATCACAGTTGGCTCCCCCAACTGCATCACCTCCCTTACCCCATCTGGTGGTCCCAATTTTATTCTCTCCTCCACCCCAAATGCCACCACAAAATGCACCACCTGATATACCAGAACTTGCTCCTCCTACTGCATCACCTCCCCTGTACCAATTGTTGCCTCCAGTTACATTGTCTCCCCTACCGCAGCTACCGCCCCTAAATATATCATCTCCCCCGCCTCAAGGAGTCTCACATGCTTCTCCACAAATTCCTGTAGTGCCCCCAGTTACTTCATTTTTACCCCCAATTATTGAGCCTCCTCCCGCGGAGACTCCAACCATTTTACCCTCTGCGTCACCTCCTGTACCGTCAAATACATCATCTCTGCCACCTCAACTAGGGCCACCATATGCATTATCTCCCCCATTTCAACTTGTTCCACCATCTGCTTCTCCCCCAACTTCTACATTCCCTTCAAATCATTCGGTTCCACCCCCATTGATTGAGCCTCCTTCCGCGGAGACTCCACCCATTTTACCCTCTGTGTCACCTCCTTTAACATCAAATTCATCATCTCTGCCACCTCAACTAGGGCCACCATATGCATTATCACCCCCATTTCAACTTTTTCCACCATCTGCTTCTCCCCCAACTTCTGCATTCCCTTCAAATTATTCGGCTCCACCCGCTTCAACAGTCTCTCCTTTTGTGGAGCCTCCACCACTTTTACCACCACCTTTTCCTGCTGTGCCACCACATGGTTCGGCAATGCTCTCCCCACCTATGCCATCACATGCATTATCTCCCCAGCCTTTACTAGTCCCACCACATTCCCTTCCACCCCCCTTGGCAGAGGCTCCTCATGTGTTTTCAGCACCGCCACCACTGGAGTTCCCTCACACCTCCCCACCTTCATTTGTATTGCCAAGAGCAGTTCCACCTCATGCTTCTTCTCCACTCCATTTGTTGATGCCTCCCTTTGTTCCACCTCCACCAGCACATACTTCGGTTTCGCCACCACTGATGGTGCCCCCACCTTCTGAACCATCACATTCTCCTGTTCCGCCTGCTCCAACAATGCAAGGGAAATTTCCTGCTGTACCACCTCATTCTTCTCAAAGAAAAGAAGCACAAGATCGGGCCCCTCCACCGCTGCTAACTTCTCCAGGTATATGGCTAAGAATGAAACGTGTGGTCACCACAATATACATGCAGTTACTTTCTATTTTAACTGCATTCATGTTCTTATTGCAGAACCATCACATTTATCAAGAACATCGCCAAGAGCTGCGACGCCTGTCCAACAAATCAAACCAGGGACCCCTGCACCAACTTCGCACCAAATAGGAGCTCCTAAGCACAATGCAACCTTTTCAAAATCAAATGCTTCAGGTACACTATATATTTCATTGTGATTCTCACTGGTTGGCATAAATATCATTCTCTTAAAGATGTGTGATTAGTGATTAGTGATAAGGATGAATGTGCGTTCTCTCTATCTCCGAGTAAATGTCGCACATGTATGTGCACTGGTCATATGAAATGGGAACTTGGGACATTTATTTTGGTATAGCTGTTTCATTGATGATCATGTGTAGGCGTGTTCTTCCACTAGTTTTCTCTTTTTTTGCATGAGGTATGTGAATCTCAGAGCTGCAAATTTTGTGTAGGAGTAGACGATTAGCTATGGCTTGATAAAAATAAATCAGCTTAGAAATGTTCAGATTGTATAATTCAAAGCAAATATTGAATCTTTCATTAAATTCTGGAATTTTTGGTCGTCATATTTTATGCTTAAAATGGACACATCATCTTCGTGCTATCTTGATATTGTATTGAAAATATGCTGGTTATATTATGCGCACTGCTATTTGCATCAATGCCCTTGGAGTGTTGCTATATAATTTAGACCGCAAGTAGGAGCCCACTCTTGCCGTAAAAGAAACACTTCAAATCCTACTCCCCCAGAGAAAGGCAAATTGAACTTTGTGGTATCATATGGTAGAAAACTGGCGATATGAGATGACCATTTCTGTCCCTGCTGGCTGTTACTGCATTTGTGTTGCTAGTGGCGACTGGGGAGTTCCATGGCAAGAGTCGATATTTTTCAAATGAATATTGCATTTAGATTATTCTCGATATTGTGACTACATCAAAGAAAGAGCTTTCAGCGACTTCACATACCTGCTATTTAGAAGCATTGGCGCCTTGTGGCAGTTGTTTTGGCATGCAGTGGTAAAGGATTCTCTTTTGAGAGCATAATTAGTCCCTTACAGTGTGCTAGGCCTGTCGAGTGCCAGGCTAATACCATGTTTCCAGTTTTATGTGTTTTCTGCTTCTCTTTTTTCGGCTTTGGCAATAGTTTTCATGTCTTCAATTTCCTGTGAAAGCAGTTTCCACATCATTATTTATATCACTTAAGAAAATAACTAGCTCAAGTGGCTAGAGCTCTCTTTCCCCAATCATGAGGCTTGGGGGTTCAATTCTTATCAGCGACCTTGTGCGCACATTTCATACCAGAAAAAAAAAAAGAAAAATCATTCTTTTATATCTTGTAAAAGAATAAGTTCTCTGGTCTCTTTCCAACTATAGGGACTAGGGAGTTTTGGTAATTTTGTTTTTGGTCTGAAATGAGCGCACAAAGTTGCAGATAAGAATTGAACCCCCAACCTCATGACTAATTATCTTACACAGGCTGAGTTTTTTTTTTTTTTCATTATTTGTTGATTCTTGAAACACTTTTCCAAGGTTTGACATGTATCCTCCGATAGGCTGTATATTAATAAGTTTCTGGTATCTTAATAGTATTTTGGCTTTAACATGTTGCAACAGAGCCACATGCCCCTTCACTGACCGCTCCAGCTCCAAGCAATAAGCCTGTTCAAGGTATTGTTCAACCGGTGGCACCTCCAGGAAGAGCACCAGAACAGTCATCACCAGCCAAACTTTCTCCTTTTCATGGTAGGGGAAAATATCTATATCCTTCCGAGTTATGAGATTTTTGGGTGAAATGTCATGAAATTGTTGCTCATTAATTTTCCGTGGTCATTCTCAACAAAACTTCGTCAGCACCTAAGTTTGCAAGGCAGAATGAAACTTCTCCTGCTCCCTTATTCCAGGTGCATCCTCCAAGTAGTGGTTCTCCTCATGCTCCAAGTCATTCCCTGATCAAAGGTACTACATGGATTTTTATAGTTTGTGCAAGTCACAGTTCACTGTCCACACAACAATATTTTTAGCATTACTTCCTGGATTATCTCCACTTATTGCTCCATCTAATCGAAAATCCACAAGGTTATCTAATTTTAATCTCATTCTTTCCACTTGCATGCTGATTGCTATCACCTGAATCAGTGGAGGATCCCATTATCGACTTAATCCTTAAGCAGCTTAACTTTAGATATAAAGTAAAATGCCCCAGTCTATCGTCAGCTTTGGTTTTTTCTCCAGCCTTAAGTCAAGAATGTTGCTTTCTCTATGCAATAAATCTTTGTGACGGTTCAAAGTCGACAGGAAGTTTTTAATTCTTATGAAGCAAATACCAATTTAAGGAAAGTGGACAGGAAGTTCGGATTGTATGAAAAAAATACTCTAATTAACTCCATTGTCCTGAAGTGTTAGGTTTCCATTAAAGGAAGTAAACACTTTAACCACTTACGTAAGAGGCAGCAAGTAAAAAAACTCCTTCATTTTACAGGAACTGAAATTCCTGTGAAGTACTAATCCATTTGTGATGTTATTTATGTTGTCAACAAAGCAACTCAACAAAATTGCAGTTCTCAAGAACTTTTTTGTTTTGTTGTTTCTCTTACTTCATTTGTTCTGTCATGCCGAGTTTTCTACTAGAAATTCAGGAACTCTTCCCTTTATTACTATACCTCTCTACCGCGCCCCACTCCCACCCCCATGACATGGAAATTCTGCATGACATTCTACTTCTTTATTTCAAGCATACAATTTTTTGAACTTATTGTGACATTGATTTCAATTGGAAAAATATTATCTATTATTTCAACTCCCTTCAACGACAATGAACCAAATAAGCACCTAGTTTACTGTATTTGCTTTGAGGTTGGAGCAATGCGATTGCATATCTTGAGGCTGAGTTGTAAGCTCGAATACCCATATATGCGACCTAGTCAGGACTCGGTAGACTGGAGCACCATCTACCCTCTCCCCCTTAGTAAAGTTATCTTATCACTATGTACTTAGAGGAGAGGCGCTTACAAGATATTATATCTTCATTTCAGGATCTTCAATGGCTATGGTTCCTTTATCATCACCTTCAGGCATTCCGAGAATTTCTCCTGCACCTTCACCAATCCCAAGAGCTCCACCTGCCCACTCTGAGAGTAAGTAAATCCCTGCTTCCTGTGCATGTCAAATTTCACTCTATTTATGTATGGGTTATGTATTTCTTTCTGGTTCTTCAGCAAGGAACACAAAGAGACCGCTTGCACCACCGATCCGGTCATTGCCGCCTCCACCTCCTAATGCAGGTCCATAAATCTTTAACCAGCTGTGTCTAGTTCTTGTCTTCATCTGTTTTCTATATTTGCATTTCTGACACAGGTTGAAGTTGTATTTGCAGACTGTGCATATCTTACCTGTCCAGAGCCATATACAAGCAAACCTCCTGGATCACCCTGTGGTTGTGTTTGGCCAATGCAAGCTGGGCTACGCCTTAGTGTGGCTCTATTTACCTTCTTCCCTTTGGCTTCAGAGCTGGCCAGGGAAATTTCTATTGGGGTATTTCTGAAAGAAAGTCAAGTCCGTATCATGGGAGCCACTGAAGCAACTCAAGACCCTGAAAAATCTATCGTCCTCGTCGACCTGGTACCCCTTAATGATAAATTTGATAACATTACATCATCTTTGATATTTCAGAAATTCTGGAATAAGCAGGTTGTTATAAAAGAGTCCATTTTCGGTGATTATGACGTACTATATGTGCGCTATCCAGGTAGTTTATTATTGCTTAACCTCTGTCATTTTGTTATTTACAATGACCTTAGCGCGTTCCTACTTTGTCATGGTAACTTTTGCACTTGTAGGTCTTCCGCCCTCTCCGCCTATGGCTCCTGCTGACATTGCTGTAATTGATAGCATGCCTTACTCTGTTGGAGACCCTAATAAAATGCATCCTCTGGGAGTTGATGTGACAAAGCAGAGGCACAAACACAGACTCAGTGCCGTCCTTATTGCTGTCATTGTACTTTCAGCTACTGTTGGTATGCTGATCTGCTGTTCATTCGCTTGGTTACTGGTATTCAGACATACAAACAATAGTCCCCAACCGTCACAAGCTCCTCATGCTCTACCTTCCTTAGCAAGATCACCAGGTTTATACTTGTCATTTTCCAATCCAATATACTATTTGATTGACTCAGATGGCTTGCTAGTAGCACAAGAGTTGCTTTTATGAGTAATGTTCATTGAAGGTAGTGGCGGATCCACCTTATAACAAGGGGGGTCCCTGGACCCCACTTGGGAGAATGTTTTTTGATGAATATAGAGAGTTTATATGATAAAATTATTTATTTGTATCATTAGTGAACCCACTTAGAGAGAAAAATGACCCCACTTAAAAGAGTGACCCCGGTTAAATTATTTTCTTCCGCCACTGATTGAAGGTGAAACTTTCTGATAAAGCAAAAGAAGCATATGATGTATACCAATATCCCAAACTTATGGAATTTATTTACCAGTATCGTAGCTATACGGTATTATCAATGCCCTCTCAAAATTTCTAGTTTATGACCTGTGGAAAACAGGAGATTGTAACCTAATTAACTGACATGCCTTAGAGATCAGAAAATACGAATAAGGAAATTTGATCGATGCTTCACAAATCTAATATCTCATGAGTGATGCATCTTTTTGTAAAACCACAATGTTGCAAGTGAGACATTAGTGAAGTACTAGATTACAAGATGACAAAGCCCTCAAAGTTAGGACTTGTTCTATAATCACACAAAAGATTAATGAGGAGAGAAAAGAAAACGATGCAGATACATACTAAGTTTGGCAGTGGTTCTATTTTTTATGCTATTTCATCTTTGGTTATGACATCATGTACTGACTTTCTGGTATGATTGCAAGTTGATATGAGCAGACTTGTGTATTTCAGGGCCTACAGGACTTTCTACTGGGAGTGGGCAGAGTTCTTCATTGTCATTTGGTTCTAGCCTTGCAACATATACTGGATCTGCCAAGACTTTCAGTGCAAGTGAGATAGAAAAATCCACAGATAACTTGAATCCTTCTAGAATACTTGGCGAAGGTGGTTTTGGTCTTGTTTACAGCGGTGTTCTAGAAGATGAAACTAGAATTGCTGTGAAGGTTCTTAAGAGAGATGATCAGCAGAGTGGTAGGGAATTTTTGGCCGAAGTTGAAATGCTTAGCCGCCTTCACCACAGGAACCTGGTCAAGTTGATTGGCATCTGTACAGATGAGCGTATACGTTGCTTAGTTTATGAGCTTATTCCAAATGGCAGCGTTGAGTCTCATTTACATGGTAGTAGCTATTTGTTTTACGATTTTTCCTCTCTTCCAGAATTTAATAAATTGTGAATAACCATGAAATTTATTCTTAGGGACAGACAAAGAAATTGCACCTCTTGATTGGACTTCTCGGTTGAAGATTGCTCTTGGTGCTGCTCGTGGTCTTGCGTATTTGCATGAAGACTCAAGTCCCCGAGTCATACACAGGGACTTCAAGGCCAGCAACATCTTGTTGGAAAACGATTTCACACCAAAAGTCTCAGATTTTGGCTTAGCTCGAACTGCAATGGACGAAGAGAATAGACACATCTCAACGCGTGTTATGGGAACCTTTGGGTATGTGCATTCTCCTTGTGTATTCAATGACGATTTTGAGACAGTTATGATTGAGCATCAAAGTGTATGAATGCTTCCCCTATTGCCGGAAGAATTATATAGACACCCTGTAATACTTATCAACATATGTTCTATTTCTTTCTAATTAACTAAGAGGGCTTGAGGGCTTGCCTTGTCCTCTTTGCATGTAAAATCATTCAATTTTTCCGTATATTGAGGAAAATGGTGCATATTCATGTGATCTGTGAGACGTTGTGGAATTACGTAGTCAGTACTATTAATTTGTTGTAGGTATAAATCAACTTGCTTAACAAACCAATGTAGAAACATCTTATTGTTTGTGCTGGTTTTGCTGATAGTGACATCCTTCTTAGCAGATGTTTTGTTTGTTTTGGTATGAGTTGGCCACTATTTTCCTGATTTTTTTATTTCGTCTCTTTCCAATTTCATATGCCTAAGGCATTGAAGTTTCATATTTCTTTAGATTGTTATCCTAATAAATCTGCTTTGTAATCCAGGTATGTGGCTCCAGAATATGCTATGACTGGACATCTTCTTGTAAAGAGTGATGTCTACAGTTACGGAGTTGTCCTTCTGGAGCTCTTAACAGGAAAAAAACCCGTAGACATGTTGCAGCCAGCTGGCCAAGAAAATCTAGTTGCATGGACAAGGCCACTCCTTACCAGTAAAGAAGGATTAGAGTCGATTATAGACCCATCCTTGGGATCAGATGTACCTTTCGAAAGTGTGGCCAAAGTGGCAGCTATTGCTTCAATGTGCGTACAGCCTGAGGTGTCACATCGTCCTTTTATGGGTGAGGTTGTGCAGGCCTTGAAGTTGGTATGTAATGAGTGTGATGATTCCAAGGATGGAGACTCTAGAAGTCATAGCCAGGAGAATTTATCTATGGATTTTGATGCTAAGATAAGTCCAGTTTCAGGAACAACAGGTCCTTTAGAAGGTCATTTTTCTCTCCCCTCCTATGTTCCAGGGCATGATGTTGAGAAGGGTCTTTCAGTGTCTGAAATATTCAGTGCGTCAGCAACACTAGGTACGCAGGCATCAGGTTCATTCCGAAGGCACTCTGCATCAGGTCCCATAGGAGGAACGGTGAGGGAACGGCCATTTTGGCAGAGAATAAGAAGGATGTCCCACGGCAGTGTAAGCGAGCATGGAATTATATACAGATTATGGGCAGGTTCACATTGACTGTTCAAGACTTCAAGGACCGCCTATTTAGCTCTGATGCTTATCACGCAAATGTGGCTTGATGGGAAGTGGAAAACGTCGGTTAGGACCCTGATTAAATCATTTATCGAACTCAATTGGATGAGGATAGCATGGGATTAGGGGCAAGCACCCTATGGACATATGCCAAGGTCATGTCAACATGATAACACTTATAAATGGTGCTGACAAGAATATCCAAGTACAGAAGTCGGATATCATCGAGTAAAAGGCAGTCTTCATTTGTTAGTGACGTGTACAGATGATTTTGTATCTATGTCAGTTGTAGTTTTTATACTGTTGACGGAATATGATAATCACATGATGAGGATGATAGGTTAAAAATTCGTAGTGTTTTTGTCATAGTCCCTCGATACCCCCAGTCAATATTAGTTCATGAACATAATAGATGTGGTGGTGGTACATTATGTAAATTTATACAGCTGAATACCAAAAAAAGGGTCATCGTTGGCGAAAATCACGAGAAGTGAAATTTTATCTTGATATTTAGACTCGTTTACTTTGATAGCTGGCGCTTCTGATGATCTCTATTTTTTCTCGGGGAAGAGGTGTTGTGTTATGGGCAGGGTGTGATTTTTTAAATTGATTTCCTACTGTTTATTCGATCATTATTATCAAGCTATCCATGAAGGCTAATAGTCGCATATTCTGACTACATTGTGCATGTTGTTTTCACTGATACTCAATTACGATAGTACTAAGATAATCTACCATTGGTCACTTTTGCTTGGAAGTTATGAAGACATTATTGTCCCTCGCAAGTGGTGCAATCATATTCTGAAGATTACCAGGATTTTGTTAGTTTTGTTGTCACGAAGTTATATGGAAGGACAAGATCTGCAAAACTTCCTTTTGGTCATCATGGAGTGTGTGTTAACTAAAGCACACTTATATGAAATTTGACAAAAAAAAAAATAGATACCAACATTCTTATATGGGAAGATCAATCCTCACACTGCGTCTATTCGACACCCCCTGATGAGATTATATATGAAAGGTCACTCGTAAGAGTGTAGCAACATTAACACCCTTGTCAATACTCTCGTTTTAACTCGGTGAATTAGTTGACGTGACAAGATCCCAATAGTGTAGGAAACCAATGCACGCACGGGTCCTGATATATAAGGAGTACTAGACAGACATCGCAACTAACCCTTTCAGCAATCTTAGAGATGAACAGACCACATGAATTACGATGCAAAACATTGGATCTTTGAAAAAATCCTCGAAATGGACTAAAGTTACTCCCCCCAATCAACTCAAGGCATTCATCAAAAGACTTCAGTTTACACTTTGCACGTTTAACCATGTTCAGGTACAACTCCTACAAATGAAGCACCATTTATCTACCAAACGAATGAGAAGAATGGCATGGTGCAAATCCACTATAATAGTCCATCATATATAAACTAATATATATGTCGAAGCATGGGAACTCTCATGTATCTATAGCAATTGGAGGACAGCTACAATCAGACATAAACACCCGTTGACAGGAGCAAAAACAATGACCCGAAGCCCTGCAAGAGAAACAAAGATTTGGGACAATTAAAGAGGAACTATAGATCATCAATTATATATAAATAAAAAAATACTGTTCCATACATGAGAGCTTACCAAAAATACAGATGCAACTGCTCCAGTGATGAGTTCTCTAGGAAGGCTCCGATTCTTCCTCGAAGTGGTTGCCTCATAGCTACAACGAAATATTTTGGTAAATGAGTACACCCAACAATAATGACAAATACAATACCCTAAACAGTACGGAGTAAGAGCTAATATATTGGAGCCAGTGATATACAATTTACAAGCACATTTTATGTACTAAACCCATATTGGTTCGATCTGCTTTTATCCAAAAATTGTCACTCAAATCGTCGAAGTCCCCCTAGTTGTTATAAAATTGATCACTGTGACAGCTCATATTAACCATCCTCTAATGATTATCATAGATTTGATATATGCTGCATTATAAGCATTATAATAAACTTTCTCATAAAAAAGGGACCCTATTAAAACCGGCCTCTACAGCAAATGAGAAGATCATAGATATTGATCTAAACTATGTATGTGGTCTTATATAGCATACAGCATTATCCCAAAGGTCGTTCCCATATTCCCATTACTCCCGCAATTCAAAGTACAACATTTAGCTACCTAGTGCCTTGGGAGTATTAGAAAAACAACAAACAAGAGGCTAAGAGATGCAATAGAAGTTAATCTAGTGTATTAGGAGTACTTAACAACAAACAAGATGCAAAGAGATGCAGAGGCATTTGACTCAGTCTACCATAAACCCAGGCCCTATTCATTGTGTTAATTCCGTTTATTCACAAAAAGGCCATGAACAAAATGCCTCTATCCAGGATTGTTGTACACATGTTAACTTTTGTATCAACTGAATTAGTTGTACATTATATAGTTACACACTGACACATACAAAATTAAAACCGGCAGCATCCCCAAAAAAAAATCATGTAAACAGACACGAGAGAAAGACCATGTTAAATCATATCTGCGGGAAATATCGGCACAAAATGTTTTATTTTGTTTAGACCTGTTTTGCTGGTCAGGTGCCCCCGTGAGATATTCATGACCTATAATTTCCTCATAAACAGCCTCTATCACCAAATTTAGATTAGTCAGAATTATGTGGAAGAAAACCCGAGTTTGTTGAGAATAAAATAACATATACGGTTGCCATGGACAAAATAGCATCTTATTCAAGAACTCGATTCTGCTACAAGTTACATCCATGACTCATATATTATGTCTACAAGGTGATCCTAGACAATATAATAGCAGAATAGATGGAGAAAAGGGTTTAAAATTGAAACATGTATGTACATAATTACATGAATGATCCTACAATTCTATTTATCCATTAATTTGTGAACTTTTTCAATTTCAGATCGTCTGGTATAAAACAATATTATTGTAGGAGACAACCAAAAGCTACTGTTCCATGCTTCAAAAGCAGCTCTTTATAATTCAAAACTAACATTTATAATTTATTTGATTTAGGTGCAAAGCGTTACTTTCATAGGTTTAATGAGTTACTTTTGCGTTAAAAGACAGTCCCATTGCAACGTATTTTATCAGGGGATAAGGGGGGGGGGGGGGGGTTGTTTAATGAAAGGCTGGTTACTCTTCAACTCGTGAGGAATTGTTTTCTATGTCATGTGCTAAAGAACTCACTTATATTAAGAAAAAAATAATGTATTTTGGTCTCAAAAAATACATTGAACCTAGCTAGAACTCTTCCTTATACTGACTAATACAGTGAGATTGCTGTCCATGCCTGCATGGCCTGATACAAAGCCACAATAAACAAACTACCAAGTTGTTATAACACTGCTGAGTATACTGTGCCCCAAACAAAATTTATAAGCAGAAAACCCCACACAACAAAGTCTCAAAACTTGTCCGACTTAACCTTATATCGGATAGTTTGCATAACCATACAGCCAACTAAGGTCAAAAGAACTTTCAAGAGCAAAATGAGCACCGCTAAATTGGTTGACACTTGATAGCTATGATACAGCAACAGGAGAAGTCCATACTCCACAGCACATATAAAGAAACCCTAAATTTAAGGAACTCCGCTTTTATGCATAGTTAGCTTGCACATGTCAGGCTCATTAATGACTCAAGTTCGTTCGTGTCAAATACTAATCCATTTAACTGTGTCCCAAATCATTTTTACTTAAATGGGTATCTCCCATTCCCAAATATTCGTCAGTGAGAAGACGAGGACGTTAGGAAGTTTGACTTTCATTCACACTCATACTCCTTTACCCATTTAACTCGAACTCTCACCAACCAGTACAAAAAAAAGAAGTGAGAAACAGAACCACTATTTCCTCTCCCGCATACCAAAATTGGTAATAACCTCAATTTCAAAAAAAGTTGGTAATAACCTAAAACCATAATATGACAGATCCAGAAAACATCCCTCATGATAAATATATTCAACATTGCAGCCAATAAGTAAAACAAACCACTCGTTTTTGTGAATTCTATCACTATATACCAAGGCCCAGAAAGATTTTCAAAAAGTTCAATCTGGACACGAAACCAATCAGACTACAAAGGACTTAAATAGAGCGACCCTTAGAGTTGGCATTTGCTCAATGTGCCATAGGCCCAGGTTCACTATTCCACTAGATAATTCATTGTGTTGTAAACAGACCTTTAATGTCCATATCCGGTCTCAATCACCAGGCTCAACTTTATCAGGAACCATAAGTGCTGATTGTGTAGCACCACCTACTATAATTCCCCCTTGGTATAATCCCACCCAAAAAAATTGTGTAGTCCCTCCTTTTACAACCTAAAGCCGTACCAAATACCATTTCATTTTCATTTCAGCCCACCTGACCACCCATTCCACCACCAAAACTCAATTTTCTCTCTTCTCTGTTATATTTTTCCCTCATCTCCCTTGATTTTTCTTTCTATTTCTAATTTCCCTAAACATATCTCTTCCCTGAGACTGTATCCATGTCTAACCAGTTTGGAGCAAGTTCAGTTTTGTAGAAAAAATCCCCTACCACTTGGAGGGTTACCCTGTCCTAACTTACCTTGATCTCTCTCATAAAAATCTCACTGGTTCAATCCCACCAGAGCTTCAAAACTTGAAGCTAGCATTGGGAGTATACCGTATGCTTTAATGTCTGGCCTGCCAGCTTCATATTTTCAAGGAAATCCATATCTTTGTGGTCCAGGGTTCGCAAAGTCTTGTTCTGATAAAGAGAAAATGCACCTAGGTGATGTTCTTACTAAACTGGCTTGTGCACTCGTAACCATCGCTCTAGCTGTCTAGCTGTTGCTGTAGTCATGGCTGCTCGTGGGTTTTTCGTGTTACATTGTCGTTCTAAGCAAAATTTAAATATGGGTAACTGGCAATCAGTTCTATTCTATCCTTTGAGGAATTCTGGAAACAGGATTTAGTAATGGCGATCGATGAAAAGAGTGATGTGGGCAGTGGTGGATTCACATCGTAAGCTTAACAAGTGGCGAGCTCATTACTGTGAAGAAGCTAGTAAATTGCGGCAGCAAGTCCTCAAAGGCTTTGAAAGGCAAAATCAAGACATTAGGAAAGATAAGACACAAGAACATAGTCAAGACTCAAGATTCTGTGTTTCTTATGCACTCAAACTTCAGTCTTCTCATTTATGAGTACTTGCTAAAGGGAAGCCTAGGAGATATAATTGGGAGGCCAAATTTTCAAATGCAGTGGAATGTTCGATTGAGGATTGTCATTGGTGTTAGCTCAAGGATTAGCTATATACACCATGTTTATTTCCCTCACATACTGCACAAAAATGTGAAATCAAGCACTATTCTTCTTGATGCTTAGGGATATTCTAAAAGGGAAGGGGGGAAATATGTACAGGGAAATTAGAATATAGAAGGAAAAAGAGGGAAAATGGAAGAGAATAGAGAAAAAAAAGAGGGAAAATCGACTTTTGGTGGTGGAATGAGGTGGTTATAGGTACGGCCTTATGTTGTAAAAGGTGGATTCTACAAATAACTTATGTTGGGTAAGAGTACACAAAGATGGCATTATGATAGGTGGTGTTTCGCAATTTTTCCTAAATAAAATGTCAAATACTATTGCCTTGGACAAAAAGCATCTTGTGTAAGACCTCAATCTCGCTACAAGATACATCGATCACCCGTACATAATGCCTGGATCCTTAGCACTAGGATCAATTCATTATATTTTGCTTTAAAGGTCAAATTAAGGCATGTATTCCCAAACTCAATCTCAGACACTTGTACAGCATTCAGATAACCAAAAGAGAACCAGAGCTACGAGTTCAACGAGTCACATTAAAGAAAACGTATGACGATCAGAACAATGATGATTAAGCCACCATATTCCTTTCCACCACCCATGGCCCCATCCTTGAACGATCACGATAGATGGTGGAAGTGAAGCTCAAAATTCAGACTCTACAACGTGATCCTAGAACATATGATAACTGAATATCCCAAGGAAATGGGCTTATCTTTGGGTCAGATATGTACATATATGTATATATTTGATCCTACAATTACGTCTCTTCAATTTGTTAACTTTTTATTTCTAATTACAATTGGGTACGAGAATGATATGGTGGACTTTTCCCTCTTAGACGCACAGGAATTGCTTCCTAAATCAAAAAATCCTTCAACCTTGACTAAAAGCCTCACTAAACCTCCATTTCCCAGAAGATCATAATGACCTGACCCTAACTCCAACTCTTCCTTTCGCTAATTATACAGCAAAACATTGCTATCCCATCCCTGCATGGGCTTATATGAATCTAACAAACATAGTTATCATAACATTAGAAAGCATACAGTAGTACCAACAAAGTTCATAAAGAGAAAACCAGACTATAAAATGTCGTAAGTCGTGAACTTAACTCGCATAACTGCATCACCATACAGCCTGAGCCCATGTAAGGAGAAACGGACATTAAAATGTAAAATAAGCACCGGAATGATACTTCATACTTGATAATTACTTCCTCTGTTTCTATCTATTCTTCCTACTTGACTTTTATGGGTCAAAGATTCAAAATTTTGAACTTAAAATATAAGCTTATATCATATGGAAGTGAACTATTCATTTGTTTTCAAATATATTTCACAAAATAATTTTTGACGCGAACAAATAATATATAAATATTAAAAGTAATGGTGAAAGTAGTGTACTTGAGACCATGAATAATCAAGTAGGATAAATAGATAGAAACGGAGGAAATATGATGCATCAACAGTATATTTAGTCAAAGGTGCATAAATGAAATCCTAATTCTTAGGAACTCCTCTCAGAGCCCCAACTCTTGTATAATTTATAACAGCATAGAGGAGCCAAGTTCGATCTAGCCCAATAGTAATCCTTTTAAATTGTCCCAAATCAATATCACTCAAACATATTTCCCACCTTTTCAAGCATCCCATGAGGACAAGGGACTTAGATGGACCTAATCACCTGCACTCTTGCACCCCTTTTAACTCGAACTCTCCCAAGTCCCATCATCCATTGCACAAAGAAATGGGTGTCAGGACCTTTCATTCTCTCCTTCCCACACCATACAGACAGCCACAGTAGTCTATAACCAAAACCTTGCTGATCTTGATAAAACATCCCAGTATCCCACATGATAAATTATACAATATCGCCAACAATAAGTAAATCCAACTACTTTCTTTGTAAATAATAATCATCACTAGTTATAACCACCCCAAAAAGGCAACTTTGTAGGTAAAGGTTCAATCTTCTTCCCATGGATTCAGCTTCAGATCACAAACCCTCCTACCTAAATTTTCTCCCCGTGATTATAAATTTCATTTGAAACCCAAATGTTACTTTCATCACAAATTAATTGGCCACGTGTGACTTTCATGGTCAAACCATGTCAACTTTGACCATCTTTCCTAACCACTATATATTAGACTATTAGTACTCCCTCTTGTTCTAGAATAAGCTTCCCATTTGTTTTTTAGAGGGGTCAAAATTTTAGAACTTTGATCATAACTTTAACAAAAATATAAAACATTATAATGTAAAAATTAGAATACTAGTATTAGTTATCTTTCATATTTTTCCAAAAAATGCATTCCTATAAATAATATAATTGATGTATAGATCGAAAAAGTAATAGTCAAAAGTGTAACTTTTGACTTTCGAGAAACCAAATGGGAAGCTTACTTAGGGACATAGAGAACAAGGATGATAACAAGTAAATCAAATATGATTTTATCACATTGTTACTCATTGTATATCTAAAGCAATTTCGGCCAAAGTTGGTCAAAATTGACAAGGTTTGACCTCTAAAATTAAATGTAGCCAACTAATCTGGGACAAATAGGTACATACTCCCTCCCTCCCTCCCACTAAGTAGTCTACAGTTGATTCGAATATGTGAAAGGAATTCAAACCAAATGTAAACCACCTATTGAGACGGAGGGAGTAACATACTTTTGGGCAGGGGCGGATCCTCAAAGTAGCAAAACTACCCTCAAATTTATAAAATTCGTTAGAAAACAGTAAAAAAGAATAGTTGAAAAAGGTAGAAAAGAGTAAAAAATATAGGCTACCCCCCGTTTTAAATTATTGGGTCCGACCATGACTTTTGGTACGGAGAGATCAGCTAGTCTTGGGATTGACCGTCTACTTTTATACATGCTCCCAATAAAGGCATATAATTCTACAACTAATTTGAGCTTGTAGGGAGCATAAGAAAATTTACCTAGTAAAAAGTTGGTCTACTTGTATTATAAATCTAGACGGTCTATCCTAATAATTAGTGCGGAGAGATATGTCTGGTAACCCGATTGTACCAAATCAGCATTGTATACTATAAGACGGTCTCATGCAAGAATTTGCGAAAACCAAACAAGATCAATCCACCCATCTATTCATAAACAAATTCAACACAATATAACAAATCACAACACACCCACCAAATCCCACCCCATAAAAAAAGACACCACTGTAATAAAAACAATATATATAAATAAATAGATCACAACGGTCGTACATGAAGAAGGAAGCGGTGACGATGAGACCGAAAGTGAGGAGGAAAAACGAGAGTGAGGGGTACAGCGACTGTGGGACCGGGCTGCTGATGGGTTTTCCTGCTTTTGCCTGTATCATGCAAAAACAAGAGATTAGAGGTGACAGATTTGATACAATGGTGGGATTTTGAGGAGAGATAAAAAAGACTTACCATTTGATGTGATGTAGAAAGTGAGAGTCTTTGTTGCAGGGTTTAGGAGAGACTTCTCAGTTCTAACTTCTTAAGTCAGTGAGATCGGTAGACAAGTCGAACTAGTTCTGTTTGCTGTGCCCTGTACTATACACGAAAATCCAAAATACCTCTGTGTTTTTTCGACTAATCCAAAAAATCCCTGAGGTCGAAATTTCGACCTAAAATACCATT
>CAAKMY010037753.1:0-27852 GCA_901111285.1 Corrigiola litoralis
TTTTTGAGGATGCATTTGCATCCCTCTGCATAAGGCTGTATCCGCCCCTGTTCACAACTTGTCTTAGTAAAAATGTCAAATGACTTAATTCGGTATCCTTGTCAGGTTATCAAAAGAAATCAAGGAAAATTGAACTAGAAACCAAAATGATGTTTATAACTTTACTATTATTTCTTGTAAACATTATATCATGAAAACAACTTATAACCCCTTAAAATGGACTATTAACTACTTTAAAATCTTCTTAGACATATTTACATGAAACTAGCATTATATCAGTCCATAATATGATCATGATCAAAAGGTTTTTCATAGAACAATATGGTCTTTTTTTTGTACTTACATACACAATATCAAACATAATAAGAAAATTTAACATGAATAATCTCAAGTTTGAAAAGTCTTCCGAATGTAATCCCAAGTTTCGATCTTCCGAGAATAATCCCACATTTTAATCGTTTATTCCCGTTTTATACCTTTGCTAACAACGTCATGAGCCCGCAAATTAAACTTGACGTGTCGTTCTAAGCCAACCTTAGAAAAAAAATGAAAACAAAAGTAATTCGTGTGAGAATAACTTGGAGATGGAATTAAACTTGGGATTAAATTTGTAAAGAAGGGTCCAAAATTGGAATAAATGATTGAAAAATGTGATTATTCCCGAAAGATGGAAACTTGGGATTAAATTTGGAAGACTTTTCAAAATTTGGGATTATTTCCGTTAAATATTCCAACATAGTAAGAGTTACCAAGAAAACACAAAGAGGAAAAGATAAATAACACCTCTTACTGAATTGAGAGACAGGCTTATCAACTTTAGGGATTACAGCAATGTGAGATTTGTTCCATCATTTCCTTAACATGTGTCCATTTTCATCAAAATGTGAAATAGCTTTATGGATGCCCCCCCCCCCCCAATAGTGGATCAATGAACTTGGATTAATTCCGCCGTTATACCATCCGTATCCGGGCTTTTACCATTCGCCATGGTTAGAAGAGTGCCCTAAACCTCATCCACACCAAAGGCCTCAACTATCATTTCCTTGTTGGCAAGAGCAGTTTTATTAGTAACAATGGCGTCAAGAAACACGAGTGGGCAAGCCTAACTATGACAAGAATTGCTCTCGGGTAGAAAAAGCTGCTTGAAATGATCAGTATGTTCTCTCGCAATTCAATCTCGTCCTCATTATAATGCAGATGATTTGGCACAAAATTATAAACTATATTTTATTTAATCCATCAAGTTTATGCTTATTTACTTCTCTAATTAATCTTGTTTTAAGAGATGGAAATTTCGATTATTTCGAAGTTTAAAGTCTATTATTCAGTGTCGTCCAAGGGCTTCTTATCTTCAAGGGCGGTTTACAAATTGACTCTTTCACTATACACCTTGTCTTCAAGGCCTTTATAACCCTACCTACGCATTACGCTTGCGATCCAAATACTATCATAATACATCGTATTTTTGAAAAGACTGGAACTTAAGAGCTTGACTTGATTATCCACATCATAACAGATGGACACAAAGAAGTTTTGACATTGTGATGCACCGTCTCCACGCTCTACTTCACCTTCCCTCTTTCCACAACCTCACTATCTATACGAGTCACACTTAAGGGGTCCTACTTCCCCCTAATAGAGAGAAAGTTCCTAAACTTTGAATCAGTATCAACACATTAATCAGTCTCACGTTGGCTTTAAATTTTAAAAAACAACATCATGGAGTAATAAAAGAAAATATCATGAGATGAGAAATAGAGAGACGTGTAGAGAAGGATCTGATGTTTGTGATATAAAAAGAGGGGGACCAAAGTGTACTAGTGGTCACCCTCCCCTTCTCTTTCTCTCAATTTTTTACATTCCTGTCTTTTCGGGCATTTCGGCTTTAATCGTTCCAAAAACCTTGCTGCCGAGCTGACTAGTACACATCTTTCTTACAAACAAACACAATCAACCAAAAATACCCCAAAACACCAACCCAAAAAACGAGGGAAATCACACAGACACCTTATCTCTAATTCTTAAGATTGCCCTACCAAATTTGGACAAATCATCTAGTTCATTTAAGAGTAAGCAGGCAAGTATATAACAATCAAACTATTTCAAGCAAAAAACAAGGAGAAGAAGCTTAGCTACTTATGGAAAAGGAAAACCAACAACAGAAACTAACCATGAGGAGATCAACATCTACATCCAAGTTTAAGAGAATTTGTGTTTTCTGTGGTAGCAGCCCTGGCAAAAAACCAAGCTACCAGCTTGCTGCAATTCAGCTAGCTAACCAACTGGTAAATCCAATATCCCTTTTTCTTAGCTTTATGCATGTGTAGAGGAGTATATCCATATACTGATGATGCTGCGTACATCTTATCATGTGTATTCATGCATGTAGCTTTAAATGGTCATGAGTCACTAACTAGTAGTGTTTTCTCTTACACGTACACGGTTATTGCCTTTCTCATACTGTACATATTATGTCAAATGTTCACTACTTTGACATATTAAGGTCATGGAAAAACCGAAAAATGGTTATATGACTTATGAGTCATAGTACATGCAATTGTTGTCAAGGAAGCCTTTGACCACCTAGTGATTAAATTGAAGTAGTGTAAACAATAGGTCAAATGTTTTCGTCTCCCCCGCCCAATTTGCTTTCCTCTTAGAGGCTTCCTTAGATTAACGTACTCCCTTTGTATCTTAATTCTACGATATCAAAAAAGTTTAGTTAATACGTAACATGATCGAGCAATAGTTATTAACTTATTATCTATCATATGAGGGAATATAAATAAAAGGTTGGATGCGAATATGACAGTTGATATGAGCTCGTAAGCTGGAAGATCCTCTGTTTGTTGACAGCTTCAGGGGATGTTTAATTTAATTTCTCACGTTATGCATGGTTCTAGGAAACTTGAACAGATCATATTTGGTTGTTTAGGGGACAAGCATGCAAATAAATTGTTAAAAAGTTGACGAAAACTATGTTTTGTCTAATCTTGTCTACTTTGGTGTTAATAAGGGGAACAAAGTAAAGTAGTTTGTAAAAATATGGATTGTTACAGGTTGAACGGAAAATAGACTTGGTTTACGGAGGAGGAAGCATTGGGCTGATGGGTCTGGTCTCTCAAGCTGTCTATGATGGTGGTCGTCACGTATTGGGGTAACTTACTATTATCTCTTTGTTTTTCTTTTACTTTGTCAAGTTATTGCCCTACATAATTAGTCAATGGGGAAAATAATGCCTACAGTCTATCCAGAAAATTGTATTGAAACTGAATCATCTAAATTAAGGTTTTTAACATAAAGTTTTCGATAACGATCAAAAGCACCTTTTTGACTAGAAAAGGTGAGTAGTAGGTATGACCTTGTTTAAATATGATTTTGACGTTATTTTCTTTATTAATTATTAATACGTTGTAAAATTCTAATTAAAGGTTATTAGATTTTGTACTTTCTATAAGGGAATTAACATTAAGGTTTTATCTAGTTAAATTCGTCGACAAAACCACAGTATGAAATAATTGTGAAACTCAAGAATAGTTAATTAATTGAGGCTGTAGGAATATAATTAAGAAACGAAAAGTTAAAGAGAAGTTCTTTTTCTTCAGTTGAGTCATTGAGTGAAAAAAAACACATTATTTTCTTCATTATAGTAAGGTGGTTGATGAGTTCAATGGATTAGGGCGGTCTCTTACAAGATAGGAGGGAATGATGTTTCCTCTTAAAAATGATGATTGATACATGTAGTTATTGGTCTTTTATGAAGTACGAAGTACAATTTATATGGTACTATGATGATAATTGCAAATTATTATGTACTTCATGTACATATAACTAACTCTTTTGTTTGATATGTAGGGTGATTCCGAAGACCCTTATGCCTAAAGAGGTAATTATCAAATTTCAACCACGAAAGTAGATGAATATGTGAAACATAGATGTTAAAGATTTTATTTCTGCTTTGTAAAAAACTGTAGATTAGTTGAAATGAAACACAACCATAGAGGTCTATCACATAGTTTTGATCCACCATCTGATAAAAAAAAATTAACATTTTCTTTGTGAGAGTATTCAAATAGCACTTGTCAGTACTAATAATTAATTAATCTTTTGCATGTGATCGAATGATATAATTTTACATCCTACGTTCTTAAGATCTAGGCTGTACCAAATTTCAGTTGTCAAATGATTTTTCGTTTATATGCTCATAATAGTAACCTGTAACCACCCTAGCATAAAGCTGGTTTTGGCCAACTAGTTAACAAAAGCAATCAGTACTACAGTGCAAATATCAGAAAAATATATCCACTACATTTCTTAAACCACTCCTGATTTTACATTTCTGACACTGTTTGCTTGGCCTAATTGACAATTTTAGGACAATAGCTCCCGATAAATTAAAAATATTAGCATAGTGAAGTAAAACTAATATTGGTGTGCTCTATATTTATCAGATTACTGGTGAGACAGTTGGAGAAGTGAGACCTGTGTCGGGTATGCATCAAAGGAAAGCAGAAATGGCTCGCCAAGCTGATGCCTTCATTGCCTTACCAGGTATCAGATTGGGCATATGTTAATGTTATCATTAAACTAAACATAAATGGTTTCCATTATTTTGTTACCTCTCGCGGAATAAGTAGTTTCTACCCAAATAATCATAAAACCTTAATGAATACATAAAATGGATGAATATATAGTGTGACGACCTTTCATATCAGACCCCTTTTTCTTGTAAAAAGCGATATTTTTCTTATTTTAATTAGTAGTCCATTTGCTATTTGATCAACTATGACTAATTAAATGAAAACTGATCAATGTAGCTATTAGCTACGGCTAGAGAGATGGTGATCATTTTCCCAGCATAACTCTATCTAATAAACAACTAATTACTACTTGAAAGACAACAGAAGCTGAATGTCTCACTAGAGAGTAGTTTATAGGAGTAGTTGTAGTTGTTATTTGATTTCTCACAGAGTACTACGATTATTTGCAACTATGATTGATGCAATGGGAATTTGGTCTCTAACTAGCTACAATTGCAACTTTTAAGCTGAAAACCTCTGTTTGCAGGAGGCTATGGCACATTGGAAGAACTACTAGAAGTGATCACTTGGGCTCAGCTAGGAATTCATGAGAAACCGGTAACTAACTTAGCTTGGCAGTTTATAATAATTAATTTCCTGAATGTATTTCCAGAACTTTATTTTGAACTAATGCTGCGCTAGCATGAATCTAGAAATGACAGTTTTCATTTTAAGTGTATTACATGCTCTACAATTATTGGAGATTTTCTAGTGCATATAAAAGAATTACTCTAAAGGATGTAATTGTGAATATTACTGTTTGAAAAAAGTCTCTTTTATGTAAGGACAATGTTAAGACAAAAGGAAGGTCGGTGATCATTATATTAACACGTCTATCTTAAGAACCATCAAAAACTTAAGATACCATTTTTTTAGATGGAATGCGAGGTTTTTGTAGACAAATTCAAATGAGGAAAATAAGTAAGCATTCCTAACGGGAACACAAAAAAAAAAAAGAATTTGATGAAAATCAACAAAGGAAAATACCAGTGCATATGTTTTAAGGATACAATTAATATATTAACAAAAATCTCTACCTACTCCTCGTTGGCTTGAGTACTAAAACCGATAAATTTCCTACACTAAGTTTTGTTATTGTGAGAAAATTTACAGGAAATAACTATATTCACCTTTCTTTTGTTTATTTCTCCATCTATATCTATGTTTAGCAATTGAATCGGTATTTTCAATCCAATTCATAATGCAAAAGCGTGTGAGAACAAATAAATATGGTTAAATAGCTAAGTAACAATGAAAGTGATTAGACCAAAAGGTTTCTTATATTGGATTCTTGGTGAAAGCAGCTCTTTAACACCAGCATTTGAATGGTACTACAGGTGGGCTTGTTGAATGTGGATGGCTACTACAACTCATTATTGTCCTTCATAGACAAGGCTGTTGACGAAGGCTTCATAGCCCCAGCTGCCCGTAACATTATTGTGTCTGCCCCGACTGCCCAAGAGCTTATGTCCAAGCTTGAGGTAAGACACTTAGTCAGCTTCATGCAATAGTTTCTTGACACATGGCCCTCTATCTCAAGCAAAAGAACGAACAGACAACTATGATTTGTCAAAAGTACTTCCTTGAAAGTGTCTGATTCATCCACGTGTGGCTATGCAGGACTATGCTCCAAAGCACGACGTTGGAGAGCCAAAGCTGAGCTGGGAGATGGAGCAGCAAATAGGATACGGTACAGCAAAGTCGGAAATCTCACGTTGAATTGATTCAGATCCTCTTTATCTGAGGACTCGTATAAATGTACAAATTCGTACGGAGTATGCAAATTATTTTGACAGCCGTAGACTATGGAGATTCAGTAAAGCCTCAAAGGGGTCAGGTCTAGACGTTAGACTTTAGAGAACCGGTTCTTAACCTCAAAATTGATCTAATGCTCATATTGGATTTTCTGCATGCATAGTAATTGTAGATGTATTAGTCATTTCTAGTGTTTTTTTTAATTTCAGTCAAATTCTTTGATTGTATTATATATTACGGAGTAATAATCAAAAGTATTTCCGTAAAAAGAAGTACATACTATTAAATGAAGTGTCCACATTGAAATGAGCATTATGCGCGCTTGCTAAATTATTTACAGATGTGTTCATGGGTACTGTTTTGTTATAAAAATAATAAAAAAGAAACTATGACATCAACATTTGTCATTAACACGGTTAATTTTTGAAAGTCATTTTTTATAGTTATTGAGAAAATGTGTTGATTTCTATATAATTCTAAATCATAAGTGTATATATCAAAACAAACACCACTCCTCAATCATATATTTGTATTTAAAGTGAAATCAAAATCTCATTTACATAACATGGCAATGCGTAAATCCTTCCAGCTACAACGATGTAAAAATTGTGCCAAAAAAATGACAGAGGAGAAAATAATAAACACAATACTTTCATAAGACATTCATGAGAGATTATAAGGATAAGCAATTAAATAACTGTCCATATGTATACTCTTTGCTATGTATAGCAATTACAAATTACATATTACAAATTAGATATTGTGGATAAGGAAATAGATTGAACCTAAATGCCCACCGCTAAAGCAATGCATGAACAAAGCAGATTCAATGAAACATTGAAACCCCATAAAGTGCAACGAAAGAAGAAAAATCTAAGTATAGTATAAATATACAGAGGCATACTCTCTCCACCACATATTACGATGAACAACCCATAGTTGCTTTGGGAAAAAAAATAACTATTAGACTTTTTCTTTAAATGTTTACTTTATTTTTTTTTGTATATTGAAGCAATTAATGTTGCAAAGGATGGATCATGAGGATTTGAACCCTGGACAACCCCTAGGTAGGATGAGCTCCTAATTATTGGGTCAATCTTGATCCTCGTTTTTGCTCTTTATTCTTGAATGCCTTTATTGTAGCTCGAATTAGACTCCAAATTTGGACACAACGCAACAACTTTATTGATTAAACTAGGCCACATTCATAATATTATATAGGGCTCTATTATAGTTGCGAGTAACATAAGAACTTTGCTAAACTTGTTACAATACACACCCCCTCCCCCACTTTATTGTTCCTACTTTCCATTAAGGGAAGGTTCACATTAAACTTCATACCCCAATTATGATAACTTTTGAAATGTCAAATGACCAACTTGTCCCTAGAAACCATACCACTCACATTCACTTTTCATTATTTTACTTTTAACCCACCAAACTATCTTTACACTCCTGATAACCCCATTTGCTATTATTTTAACCCTCTCTTTACCCGCACTTGCTTCCTTTTATAATAGTAGTTTAATAGATCTCTTGGTTTTGGTGAGTTTTTCTCTATGAAGAATAAAGTGGGCAGGAGGGAGTAAATTGTAACAAATATAGAACACATTCTTAGAGCTATACTTAACACCAAAGAGACTTAATTACATATTGCTAGATACGGATCTGCTCAAGGGTGTAAGCCCGAAGGTAGTCAATGGGTGCGGCACGGATAAGGCGTTCAAACTCGTAAAGTCTCAAGTAATGGAGACTAAGGTGTTGCCGAGGAAGGACCTATCTAGAGGTTGTCGACATGTGATGCGTGGATAAGGCATTTGAGCTCGTGTAAAGTCTTGTTGTAGTGGAGGCTAACCTGGTTGAGTTTGAGGACTAGGGTGTTGTCGAGCAATGAGTTGTCTCATGTTACAATTTCTTCCAATTTAAGATTGTTGTTTTGGTGTTTTTCTGTTAAAAGTTTCCTTATATTTTCGAAATTTTACGAACAACTATCTAATATAATTTTTTTTCAAAATCTACGTAAAAACTACTTTTTTTTGTAAAACCTACCAAATGACATTATTCCGTCTAAACTTAACATTTTCCATCCAAAAAAGCAACCCCCCCTTCCCTTCTTGACTTCCCCCTTCCCTCTTCTAGCTCTACTTCCCCCTCTCCCCCCGATCAAATTTTTTCCCATACCTCCACAACCATTTCCTTCAAAATCATTGTTTCCCCTTACCTGCAACTCCCTGACCATCTCCCTCTCATCCCAACTTCACTCTCCGGCAGCCACCACTCAACAACCTCTCTTTCTCCCTCTTCTTCTTCATCTCCAACGAGGGTCCTTCACCATTCCGTTACGAAACCCTAATACGTGTGAGTTTAGGTTGGGGATCGATGTGGTTAACCCGTTTGAAAATGGGTCAACCTTAAAGATTTGTTCCAACTGAGTCAACCCCTACTCCACCTAATTCCGTGGCCGGTGTGAAGAATGAGTGGAGTCGGTCTTGATGGTTGGGCGCAGAGATCGGAGTGTTGTTATGGTGGGGTCGGGCTTGTCGTGGGGGCGGATGGTTGACTCAGTTTGACTCTTTGAGGTCATGGGGTGTGGGGAGATGTTGGGGAAGGGGAATGGGAAGGGGGAGGGATGAGGGAAGGTTGTGCACAGGTTAGGGAGAATGGGGATGGCGAAGCACATGTTATTTTGGATGGAAAATGTTAACTTTGTACGGAAAATTTCATTTGGAAGTTTTTTTACAAAAAAATAGTTGTTTTGGGGTAGTTTTTGACAAAAAAAATTTATATTAAGTAGTTATTCTCAATTTAAAATAATTAGGTAGTTTTTAACAAAAAACGCTTGTTTTGGATATGGGTTGGTGGTGATGCATGGGCGTAGGGGTTGAGATGACACGTCAGTAGGAAGGGAAGAGTGATATTTTCTATAGTTGTATGAGAATTGGAATGCCCCTCATCTTCTATTATAACCACCATTTTGCAAGCTACGATCACACAACACAGCCATAACCACCCAAGATTCTGGGATTTTTTCAAATACTTCACAAATCACATCTTATTCTTCTTTTCCCCTCAATTTTCATGACGTAAATCACATCGTTCATCCATCTTCAATAATGTAGCAACTAAACAAAGTGGCTAGGCTTCAATAAAAACATTTCGTACTAAACTTAAATGTGTCGGAAAGGATGTGACGTTTTGTAGAGAAATTTGGTTCTGTAAGAAAATTTCCATTATTTTTCCTTGTACCAAATTTGACCCTGGTGATCTTTGACCGATTCAGCATACACGGGTTTAATATATCATAGCGAACCGGATAAGCCATTGGTTCGAGGTTGAGTTGGTTTTGTTGTGTGCTCCAATCCAATTTTGAAGACATTACTAAGAATCTTTATTAGCATGTTTATAGATAAACACACACACAAACTAAATCGAGGAGATGAGAACTTAAAAGGACAACAATCAAAAATATGACGGGAATTTTTTTTTTCCTAAAATTGCTAAGGAAAAAGCACCACCTTTGGACTTGCGCGCTAAGAGTGAATTTGATTTAAGACAGTAATCAACGAGGCTGAAGCGGTGTTTCTACTTATAGTAAGTTACCAAAAGTGTGTCATAGTATTTCTAATTGAGATTCGATGTGTGTTTAAATAAATTGATAATACTACTCAAACCAACAAGATGCATCTTTCAGATAGCCCATTTGCTAAAAACTCCATAATTAAGCATGCTTGGCGAGGATGGATGACCTCCTGAAAATACCTATGTTGTACAGTGGGGCCAATACAGAGCTTGAACAGCCACATTTGGTAACATTCACCAGCCCTTGAGAGGTTAGGGTGTTACAATATCATAGTGTGAATTTTATTGAATGATGGGGGCAAAGACCCATATAATGTGAGTGGATAATGTGGAAATTAGGGATGGCAACGGGTAGGATCTGGATAGGATCTATTGGGATCCAGATCCAGATCCTTTTTCAAAGTCGGGATCCAGATCCGCTCCGGATCCTACGGATCCAAAATAAGCAGATCCATATCCAGATCCTACGGATCTGGGGGATCCGCGGGTCCGAAACGGATCCTCCTATTTTTCCTCTTTAAAGGCTTTTTTTCCAAATAATCCTACCATTATTATTTACAACAAAATCCACTAAGATCACAAAGTTCATTGATGAAATTTGATAACAATATAGATTCAAAACAAAAATATAGAATAAACACACTCATTTTATTCTAGTAATTAAATGCTCATAAAGTCTCAAAAATTCAGCCCTTTAAACTAATTGTATATAGCAAAACTTAGAAACTACACAAAACAACAATAGAATAACAAAAATAGTATCAAATATTTTTTTTTTTGGCAAACCTTTTTTTTTTTAATATATCGAAAAGGATCTGGATAGGGTCTGGATCCGAGATCCTGGACCCAGATCCAGATCCTTTTTTATACACAAGATCCATATCCTACCCTGATCTTCAGGGTCCAAAATTTGGAGATCCAGATCCTTAAAAGTGGTATCGGGTCCGACGGATCCGGATAGGGTCCAGGATCCATTGCCATCAACCAGTTCCACAACTCGTAACTCACATTAATTGTGGGATTAACCTAATTTTGAGCTATAAGGGTGACATTATTTTTCTGCAATTAAAGAAGACATTTTGATCCACAAACCAATCACTTCTAACTAGCATTGCCTATGCAGACAATCTAGCAAGTACAATCAGGGAAAAAAAAAAAAATAGGTTTAGTATTCCACAATCTCATTTAGCCCAAATGATCTCCTACCAAATGAACGATTGGATCATCTGATTAGGGAAAATGAGATGCAACCATCAGCAATTACCAATTTGGTACTTCGCCTCTTTAATTTTCTATGATTTCTCCTATTATTATGAGGAAAAAAATTCTTATTAGAGGGTGGTTACCAAATTGATGGATACCCAATGCGTCTTTATCAAAGTAATCTCCAGAGCCCAAAATCCATAAGTCCCGCCAGTAGTTGGATTACTCTATATTATTAGCCACTCAACTCAAGCCAGTTCTTACATTGAAAATAAGAATTAGGATAAGAAGAAAAACATAAAGCGAGGACAGCACACAGGAGGAACAGAGGAAAATAATGGCTAACTCAACCAATAAGGATTCAGTACTACTTCAGCGCAGCCTGTATTAATACAGTCGAAGCTTCCAACAGACAAGAGATGCTCTAAATGCCTAGGGGGATACTACAGAAACAAATAGTAGTTGACACTGTAACCTATCTAGATATGAACAATATCAAATAACTACATACAAACAATAGAATTAGTACATCGTAGTAATGATTTAGACTTTCATGTAAATGACTGGACCACTGAAGAAGTGGTAATCAAACCTGACAGAAGGCCAACAACAAAAGCGCCGTTGTATGTGGTAGGTTCTGTTTGCATCGAATTATTGCGCGAATCAACAAAAGTTTCGTTCAAGAATGGTCCTCCAACAAGTGCTCCGACAGCAACGTTTGGATTAGGTTTAGTAGAGTTAAGCCACATAAAACCATCATCACAGCCAGTTTTCGCATCTGGTGGAATTGAGGCTCCTCTATGGTGCACATATTGTGGGTATTTATCTCCATAACCAACAAGAAAGCTCAACCCCATAGGGTTCTTTCCTAAGACATAATCAGCCTGCAAAAGACACGGTAACCAGACAGTTTAAATAGGACTCCTTCAAATTACTTGCAGCAATCAAGTTATAGGGACAGCAACACACCTGTGATATTGCAAACTTTCGGAGATCCGATGGTTTGTAGGATTTTCCACTACAATCAATCCTTGCAGTCCGAGAAGAAAGCATGTAATCACTGTAGACAACAGCCAAAAATGCAGATGCCACAGGGTGCTGGAGAGCGTTCCACTCACTGACCCATATTAAACCACCTGGATAAACAGTCCAGCCCACAATAAACTTTTTATGACCAAGTTTACAATCCAAAGGTGTATCCCATACATCAAAATTATGAATACTATTCAAAGGTGGGAACCGCGGTGCAGGTAATGCATGAAGTGGGCAAGGGACTTCAAAGTGCAGAAAGGTTGAGTTTACGCTATTGCTTTATAGATTAGAGAAATTAGTATGTATATTAAACTTTGGTCTATATTTGCATGGTGGCACCGTTCATCAGTCATGGCTAATAAGGCACTTGTTTTATTTTTCTGAATAATTAAAAAAAGTACCATTAAACTATAGTTCAAAATGCGAATAAAGATACTACAAAACTTGGGTAAGACATTCCGACCATTATGATCAAACATATGAGTTTTCAAGACAAAAAAAAAAAAAAAAGACCTTTTGATATGAAAATGTGAGCTTTCAAAATTTGATGCGAGCTCTTAAGAATACCTTATTGAAATCTTACAAGATCACCCTTTTACCTTAGAAGCTCACTTTTTTATCTTGAAAGCTCAAACATCTAATCAAGTGTTACTCTAAAGATACAAGATAAATAAAGAAAATTTAAAGGTAAAAGGGGTAGAGAAATTCACTGCAACTTTACACCAGTTTCATGTCAGCAACTTCAAGTGAACAACTACTTTTTCTTTCAGCATCAAACTCAAATCATTAAACAAACAGGCGAAGTATCAAACAGAGAAGCCACAAAAACCAGATTATAGTCAGAGCATTAGGCTATTAGCTACCCTATTTTTTGAGCGTTCAACTCATCCACATATTTGATGGTGCGATCAAAAGATCGACGAGATGCAAAAAAAGCAACCAATATCTTCGTAGTTATGGATTACGGAGAGAATAAGGGTGAGACGTTTAGTCTTTACTTACCATCTGTTCTGCTGGATGTAGCTGTCGGTGAGTTCGGAATGAGACCACACATAACAGCTTCAGCTGTTTGTCTATAATTCTGAAGGCCGGAATTTGCAGAGCTTGAGAGGTCCTTTGAACCAAAAAGGTTGACTCTAGAAAGTAGTACCTAAAAACAATGAAAAATTGTTCAAACAGCAAACACTTGTTACAGAGTTGAGCTGAATTGAATAAGTATAATGCTGAACATGTCAGCACCAGAAGAAATTTGAGTTCTATATGCAAAATAGACGACCGATAGACCCGCCCGCCACCACCACGTACACACAGACAACCACAAGGAGAAGTAAAGAATTTATTAAGTTAAGTTTTCACCTTCTTCATTTATAACAACATGAAGATTATATCCTTCCCTAACCAGCATAATGAAAAATGTGTTGCCTAAGGAATACAAATCACAACTCAAATCTTCTCCTCCCTTTCTGAAGTCTAGGTTCGTAAGGTTACAACTTGCAAGCCTCTCGATTGTCTTCATAAACAATTCTAAATCTTCATACATAATGATTTCATATGGTTTCAACTTAATGACTTAAAACTGAGAGGCTCAGTACAATTAGGTTTCATAAGGCAACAAGATATTCAAATCAAGATCTACTAGGCCTCAGAGTACAATTCAAACATAAAAAATAAATAAAAGGACTAACTCTGCACAAGAAAAAGACAAAACAATTCTGACTCAACCACCAGAGCAATCTGCTAGAAAATGATGCTTCAGCAATCTAGCCAGTTGTGCTTGGCATCCATTGACGAAAACATCAAATGGCATATTGTTTCCTAGACAAAATATTTGTTATTTTTGTTTCTCAGGATACCACATTGCCAAAAAAGTACTTGCATAATATTCAACATTTTTTGTTCCAAGTTGCGTTGCAGAAATCAAAGGTAAAAGTTAGACTTTATAAGCGAAAATGAATAATACTTCGGATTAAAAGGAGACCCTTTCAAAATAAATTTAAACTCAGTTGATAGGTTGCCAGGGGAAAAAACACAAAAAAGTAAGCTCTTAGTACCGAATAACTAACCTGTGTTCCTGCAAGTTTGTTGTCCCAACTAAACCAGGATGGACTTCCAAAGTCAGCGAATTCTTTCCCATTGTCATTGACATATTCAAGATAAGTTTTATCTTTGGTTGCATGATAGAGCCAGCTTGAAGCCCACAAGAGCTCATCTCCATAACCTGTTGAGTTATAGTAAGTCGCAACTTCAGGAATGTTTTCACTATAAGAACCTCTGTTCTTGTCAGCAAAGTCAAACAGTTGCTTAGCATGCTTCAAAAGAGTGCCGGAGTAGGAAGAGTCACTCGTCTTAAACACAAGGGATGCTGCTGCCAAAGCTGCTGCTGTTTCAGCTGCAACTTCTGTTCCTGGTGTGGAAGTGTTCACTTGTATGAGAGGCCTTTTCTCGGTCATGGCTTCAGGCCTCTCCCAACATTTATGGTCCGAATCAGGATCACCAACCTGCATGACTGCCATTATCAGGTCTTTACCCACCAACGGTTATAACTTTAACCACATTACTCTATTATCTGACATGCTTGCACACATGCTTGCACACTCAAGTCTACGGATTGAGTAAATAAATTGTTTAGGAAGTTATGAACGATTGCAACTTGCCAGTCAACCAGTATTAACTCCAAAGATCAAGGCTTGGTCGAGTACATAGAGATTGAGAATGGCATAACCAAAATTTTGGGAACAAGCATAAATGCCCCAAGACAAACATACAGAAACCCAAGTTATGGAAAATGAAACACAGAACACCACTCTGAACCTAGGTGAAAAATGATTTCGAGCTCCAATATGACAAGGGGCAGGGATTTACGCCTCAAACAAATAACATATTTCACTCAAGAATACCTGAATGTAGAGGACATCATCCTTAGGGTGGGCGTTGATAAGATAGTCAGTGATCCACTTGAGATTCTCCTGAGCAGGTTCTAACTGCTTCACAACAGCCATTTGATCACCATACTCAAGAATGGTCCAGGACAAGACAGTGGCAGTAAACGCCATTGGGAAACCAAACTTCATGTGATCCCCAGCATCATACAACCCTTTCGACAGGTCCAACTTCGCATCGCTCCCATCCTTGAGAGCAGAATCACCCCTCCATGGTATCTTGTTGTCCACCAACTTACCAGCTGCAAGAACGAATTATAAAAAACCTCGTCAAGCTAGATCCAAAAAGTATATTTTACTATACTATCATCACTCTTTCTTCTATGATCTATCGTTGTATATGTTAAGAGTACCTCACACTTGCATTATAGTCAATTGTCATTAAAAAGAAACAACAAGACCAGGATTAATGACAAAAAAATAATGACTCCAACACTTGCATCATTTTTAATCATGTAGTAAGACGCTTCAAGTCCAAGATGCAGTCAAAATAATCATAAATTTAAACAAAACAATAATGATTCTATCAAATATAACTTACTCATTCAATTTTACCACCAAATAAGAGTAACAATCTAACATGGCAATTACCAAAAAATATGAAAAAAATGTAACACATGCAACAATTTGCAGTCATATATGGCATTTAGCAATCCTATAAACCACATATTAACCACAAAACTATCCAAAAAGTACAACATCTTAATTAGTACCACATTGAGAAGATAAAAAATGTGACTCACATTTTTGGACATCAAAGAACTGCATAGCCAACTTGAGAGCATCAGAGTACTTAGACACAATGGCACCAGGTGGGCCCGGGACAGGCTCAGCATCACCAGAGTCAGAGTGGTGAATCTTTGACCTTATAAACACTACAATGCCTGCCACAATGGCTGCAACCACTATCAACACAATAAACCAACCCAAGCACCCTCCTTTTGACCTCTTCTCCTCCCCCATTTTGCATCAAAAGATCAGATTTTGATTGGTACCCAGAAAAGATGACAATGTGATCTGATCTGGGTATCTAAGGTTTAAGGGTTTTAATGGGGTTGAATTTTGGAAGAATTTGTTTTTTTTTTTTGGAAGAAATGTGGTACGACAGGTTAATATGGCGGGTGTCTTGGTGTTAAATGTTTGTAGTTGAAGTTTCTATTTTTGGTTTTTGTTGGTGTGTCTTTGTTGTAAATGGGAATTTGGGAAAATGAGGGAAATATGGGTAAATGGGAATATATTGGTAGATGACTAAATGGATGTGAGCTTAGATGATCAGATCTAAGGGAGGGAAAGCTGTGTTGGTACCAAATTTAGACATTAAGGAACTGCCGACACTGTAACACATGTATAAATAGTTGTTTATTACAGTTGTCCTCTTTTCTGTTTTTTTTTAGTTTTATTCTAAACCCGATGGCTCGGCCCGGCCCGGCCCGAATTTGGACCTGATTTGGGATTGGTATTTTGTCCGATGACCGATTTCGGGCCAATTTTCGATAATATATCGGGTTGGGTTTGGACTTTGCTTATTACAATTGTGAGTTGTCCTCTTTTCTTTTCTATTCTTTTATTTAGTTGTATGCTTGAGCTAATCATATGGTCCGGCTTGAGATTGGACCGGGTTTGGGATTGGAAATTTTTCCAAAGGACCGATTTCGGACCTAGAAAATTGGTCCGGTAATATTTTGGGTCACATTTGGATTTTGCTTGTGGCCCGGGTTTGGCTATAGATTATAGACTCGCCTCATGATCGAATTCAGTAACAATCGTTTTAAGGCCGTTATCGAGGACATTTGCACTCTCATGAATTCTCAAAAAGTATTCTTTAAGTCACTCGAGTCGCGATGGTGATTTAGTAGTGTGTATAACTCGGCCAAAATATACCATTGACTTCACTATCCTTGATTGTGTCAAGAACGCTTACAATACTTGATATCTCTCAGTCTTCTTCATGGTGTTTTTTTATGATGTTTAGTTCTCTTTTTAGTCTTTCTTTGTTAGGTCGTATTTTTCTTTATACTCTTGTCTCTCCCTTTGAATTGTTCTTCTCTTTGTTTTAATTTCAAGTAATTAAGGGCTTGTTGGGCATTAATTAATTCAAGTTTGTAGTTTTTTGGTTTCTAAAATATCTAAGTCAGATTACAACTTTTTTTCTCCTTCTTTGTGAAAATACATGTTTTAGTTATAACTTATCTTTCATCATAAAAAATTAAGGAAACATAAAATTATTTCCCAAGTGTTATTCAAAAAAAAAAAATCATTTTTTAAGTGTAGCAGTGCGCAACCTTATGCTTGCAATAACAAAGACGCAGTTTCCAGTTAACCCATAGCGAATACGGGACGACCATCTTCAGCTTCATCTTCATGAAACTAGATATCACAAATGTGAGGATCTGATATCTAACTAGCAGTTGGCACAGTGTTAATCATACATGATGTGATGATGGCTTTCCCAAAGGGATACCAGTTAATAGCAATTGTAGTACTTTTTACTAGTTAGTCATTATAATGGATTTTGCCGAAGCACTACTTCCTCATATTCCGACAATCTGACATCATATGCCCGACCATCATCGAAATGCATTTTTTCTTTCTCTTTCGTCCTGTTTCCGCGCGGAGTATGCGTGTTTTATGACTAAATGCTAAATATTAAAGTTCATGCATGCTACTAGAGGACTGCTAGCTCAGCACGGTTTGAAAGTGATTCAATATTTCAACTACATGTTTACAACAGTTCTGCATTGGTTTAGCCAGAAACCAAACAGGATACAAGAGATGTCTTTTTATTTAGATTATTAAGATGATTATGTTGTTCAGCATGAGGTCCTTCTGTTATACTTACTATCAGGGAACAAATGGGAGATATAGATCAATTGTGTATGTCTTAGAGAACAATCGTGTCAATATAACTTGTGTGATAAAGGTCAAAACTAAATATTTTGTTTTGATATGCTATAGGAAAACGAGCTGACAGCTGCAGCAGAGAAACTAGCAGAATGCCAAGAGACCATATTCCTTCTTGGAAAGCAGTTGAAGACCCTGCGCCCTCAGACAGAATTTATGGGTTCGCCCAACAGTGACAGGAGTCACAAAAGGTGAAGGTCTCAATGAAGATGAACCAACTACCAGTGGGACAATCCTGCAAGATTTCGATCAGGCTGAGATGGATACTGCCACTTCCACTAATCTGCAGAGGACTGGTTCTGTTTCACCTGATCTTTATAATACGCCATTTAGTTGATCTGACACTGAAGGAAACTTCACTAGATCACCCGTCTCTTTGAAGAATCCTAGGCGCAGACCTTCTATGTCGGGATCTTCAACTTCTTCCAGTCCCAACTCCAGAGAAGCATGCACGTGGTTTTAGCAGATTCTTCTCATCAAAAGGGAAGAACAGCAATTAGACATGTAGCTTCTATTGAAGATATAACAAGACTAAGTCAAGAACAAACTATCCAACAAGACCGAGTGTCTTGATCAGTTGTACCTAATTATTGTTGCCTAGATTATCTCCTGTATTGTAGCTTGTTATCCTATTCTAGTTAGATTAGGTTTAGCCATCAGTAGTTGTTAATAGTGCTATATATACATTGTATACCTACATGATCAATATACTGAGAATTACAATTCCATAGTGGCCATTTTGTGATGACGACAGAAAACCTTAAGTTGCCATGGATGTACCGTTCCAGTCTCATTTCCAGGAGAACCGACGCCAATGTCTGAGTAATTTTCTTGATAATTGACATTGCTCGATGACATATATGTTACCATTACCCAAGCTTATCCGTAGTTTTACAACCGACATGTGTCTGGCACCTATCTCTTCTACACATAGAAATGTTTTATTTTATCGTACACATAGAAATGCCCCCCCCCCCCCCAACCAACCAAAAAAGAAAAGGATTTGATTGACAAGGCAAGTAAGACTCCAAACAAAGAGGTACAAATCATGAAATGGTCGTTGGAAATTCTACTGTACTTCAAAATGAGCAGGACTGCACGAGTCTGCCGAATAACAAACTTACAGAACAATGGGCAGGGGTTTGCCAGATTAAAAAAGACTCTAGCCAAAAATAGATAAATAACCTTCATACACAAGCATCTGGATGTGATGGCAGCTTATACTAAAAGGGAAGTATGGTGGCAGACAATTATCAGAGCCTATGAATCGTGCTGCTCAGTCTTCATCGGCACAGGTGAGGCCACACAACTCCCGTTCTGAAGATAGAGACTGTTTGCCACAAGGGAGTCGCTTACCAGGCCAACATCCGCATCGAAATTCAGTGCACCCCTAATTCTCCGAGTACTACTGGTAAAGAAGAAGAAAAAGACAGACATACAGTCACTATCGTACCATACAGCTTATTGATCTTTATGAAGTTCGACCAACATAAACTGCTTCTATAAAAAGAAGTTGAAGCATGTTTTGAAGCTAAGAGATTAACATAAACAATCCCTAGCTAAAATTTTAAAATCAGCATCATTAGAAATCCAATAGTTCTGATGTGGTGGAGACACGATAACCTTCTCATTAGTCATAAGATTATCACCATGTTAATGTCTGGATGATCAAATATCATGTTAATCTCGGATTCCAACCTGCACTAGGAGATGTTGAGATAGAGACAACATAGGGAATGAAGAGAATTACTTTTTTTTTTTTTTTTGGGAAAACTGTAAGCAGAATATACCATAAACCATCAAACTTTACAACCCAACTTCACTCAGATTAATTCTAGCAAAGAACTAGAACCAGAACCAACTAGTGAACCTATCCTTCCTGAACAAGCTCAGGAATATACACAAAAGCTGAACGTAAAAACAGTCCACACACCAGAGTACATTACAAATTATCAAACCAGTGTTGGTCTTTACTCCTAACAACCTTCCTAATAACATAACGAATTCTGATTTTAACATCCTGAATCACCTGATAAATCACAGTAACAGGCCTAATCACAACCAGATCAAACCTACATTGATTCCTAGCCTACCAGATCTTGTATATCAAAGCACAAATCATAGCATCAGCTACTCTCTTTGTAAATTCAGAACTACGTCTGGATCACAAACAATTATCGCTCATACATAATGACGAATAAATTAGTATTAATGCATAACTAGACTAAAATCGCACTGTCCATCCATTGTCCCTAAGTGCCTACATATTTGACAAGCGTCCCAATCTTGATCGTCCCCGTCATCGTGGATATAATAGGCTGACCTTGGTATAATGTTATGCACACAAAGCAGTAAAACAGAAAAGGTAAACACCAACCATGTAGAAGTTGTCCAGAAACCAAAAACATTTTGGGTGGTACACACAGCAATGGCCACCACATACTTGAATACCCCAAAATCTATAGCACCTGCACCACGACCATATAGTACAGGGCGCGGTAAAGGCCCTGCCTTGAACAACTCACCAAGGCAAAAAGACTCGAAAGTAAACAGAAATATGCTGACTAAGAACTCGTGTGAGTCCTTCTGCACAACCACGGCTAGGTAGACCCAAGCGTATATGAAGGTCAGTAGTGCTTGTCCAATGGCCTTGCTTAGTAGCAAGTACGCAAGAACATTGGCTCCACGGACGTCACAAGTTTCCAAAAGCGACTGGCTAATACTCCAGCAATTAACATAGCTGCATTCACTCTCGGGAGCATGCGGAGCTACCCACACGAGGAGAAACCGCAGCATCACGGACGAATAAACAAATATGAAGGGCCATGGCATCAAAGTGTCATGTTCGAGAGTGAGTAACCAAATGAAGTAGCTGATTACTCCGGAAAGGTATACTACAAGTACTGGTCCAGCTCTTATGCCCATCTGATAATTTCGTACTGAGTAAATTTCACGATTGAATTTAATCGATCATGCGAGATAATCAACTTTCGAGTGTACTTTTCCAGTTTTGTTTACACTCTTTTAGAGATAAAGAACAACAGAAAAACAAAGAGGAACGGTTATAATAATAAAAGATTAGAATTTGACTTTTTCTAATAGCTTTATTGACCGTTCCTCCTGATCTTTTGCTTCTTCGAATATTGTGGATTTTTCATAGAGTTTGTTAGATGAATTTGCTTAAATGGTTAATAGTTTATTAGAAAATTGTTAGTAAGCAATCATGTTTGTTAACAACTCCAAATTCGCGTAGTTGTTGAATGCAAGGTCATTAAAGATTTTACCTTCTTAGAAATAGGTGAGTTAGTTACTGCTTAGATAAATGACAAATATTAAAGATAGAGAAACCATATCAATATCTACAAGAATATTGGATACTTTGTCGCAACATATATCTATATATTTTTGCATTTTAATATTCAAAAATTTGTTAGATACCTCCCTCAAAACTAATCTGATATCTAGCTAGTAGCTACTGAAATACTCCCAAATAATGTCTCTAATCATGGGGAAAGGAAAGCAATTGTGCCTAACTACTGCAGCTATATACCTAAACCTCACTGCAATAGTGTGCTTTTGCCTTTGGTTTGTCTCCGTCTACATTACCTTGCGCGAAGATGTAGATGATTGGAAACTATTACTAGGCTTCGGTGTGCCATCTATAACAATGCGATTTATACCCCTAGTATTTCTTTCACATATTCTCAAATCAAATGAGTTCGTCGAATTTTGGGAGATCCCAGAAAACGATTTACGATTAGAGAAGCGTGATGGTAATTTTGACGTGAAGAATTATTACAAGCAGAGATTCAGTTTTGTCAAGAAGACAATGATAGCTGGCCTGCTTGCATTCTTATATGCATGGTCTTTCTTTTCCATTATAAATAAGAGAAGAATTCTAAGTCTGCTGGCCATACTGAGTTTCACTATCGAGGGGTTCTGCACAGCCGAACTGTTGAAGGCAAGACACGGAACTCTGGCTCCGGCGCTTCAGTGGGCTGGGGGCGGAGCGGTTGATTTTGGGCTTTTCAAGTTCGTGGCTGGAACATCTGTATGCACTGCTCAGAGGTTATTTGGTTTTAAGTCAGGCTACATGTGGTGCGTTTTTCTATTCTGCCTCATACTAATTGGATTTCATACTTACATCCCTACATCTAGATGGGTCTGTTATGCAGATCAAGAGGCACAAAACGTGAAGCAGTCTGACAATACTTGATTCGTGTACCTGGCTGAGCTTGATGTGTTAAAAAAAGAGTAGTTACCATGTTTAGTTTCATTAGTTCATCTATACCTATATATGTTGGGCTAGCATCAAAGTTGTTCATCATGTTGGGGATACAAAAATTAATCAGAATATAATCCTCCGATATGTCTATTATATTAGAGACATTCAGCATAATCTCTCATCTATGAGAAGATTAAGCGAGACAACTAACAAGACACTTGCCCTTGATGCTTATGGATGCTTATTTGAAGACCCTACAACGAGAGAAGTCCTTGCAGCTGGCCAGAAAGTCTCCTCTCTACAAGATTGCAGCAGATAGTATGGTATAGACGAAAGCTATGCCTTTGTCAAGGCTGATTATATCGTTGTAGCTAACTCTATGACTACTTTGATTGCAAAAAGTAAGGGTGTGATGATGGCTTTTCCAAAGGGATACCAGTTAATAGCAATTGTAATATTGTTTACTGGTTAGTCATTATAATGGATTCTACAGAAGCAGTATTTCCTCATATTCCGACAATCTGACATTATATGCCCGACCATCATCGAAATGCTTTTTTCTTTCTCTTTCGCCCTTTTTTCCGTGCGGAGATGGTTCAATAGATATTTTCACTATTTGCTGTGTTTTCCAGTACGCGTGTTTTAGGACTAAAATCTCAATATTAAAGTTCATGCATGCTACTAAAGGACTGTGATATAGAAGGCTCATCACACTGCTAGCTCAGCATGGTTTAATTTGAAAGTGATTCAACTACATGTTTTCAACAGTTCTGCATTGGTTTAGCCAGAAATCAAACAGGATACAAGAGATGTCTTCTTATTTAGATTATTAAGATGATTACGTTGTTCAGCATGAGGTCCTTCTGTTATACTTACTATTAGGGAACGAAGTGGAGAAGCGAGTCAGACGGGCAAGCAAGGAAAATGGTTTACTTCTGTTTTTTGATGTGGTAAGCAAGACTCTTTGGGGAACAAGCTAAGGGTGTCATTTGTAGTTGTCTAAGAGAACTTGTCTTCTTATTTTTTTGATGTGGTAAGTAAGACTGTTCATCTTCTGGTTTTTTTGAGAATAAGGACTGTACGAATTTCCTTTGTTTGTCTTCATAACTTGTCTCTACTGCAAAACCTGCATTACGCGTTGGGAGGGGTGGGGTTGTACGCTGCTTTTGTGCCTTCTCCCATCTTGATTTCCCAGCCCTGAGCCCCTGACTAGTTGATAGTAAATATATACAAATTAAGCATGCCAAATTCATTAACTGCACAAGAAGCATTAGACTTTCTCTGGAAAAAATCATTTAGTTACAAAAGAACATGCCATACTATAGAAAAAAAAAATGACGCCGTTAGAATACTCACTGTGCATCATGTATTACATATTACAAAAAGAGGATGGTATCTTAGAAAAGAAATCTCAGTCCCTGAAGTTTGTTGAATTTTTGTGGTCAAAAAGCTTAATCATCATCTTTGAATTCCCTGCTCAACAGAGAAAGCACCACGTTATCTCCACAGCACAATGTGAAAACGGGCGATTTGAGAGGGCAGGGATGCAATTCACTTCAATATCAGTGTATACAAGTTATCTAAAAGTTTAATCTCTAGTCTGCTTCGAGTTTTTGACCCTGTTAAATATGAGTGCAGGTATGCTAGAAACAGTTTAACGACTGTTATATCCGTAGTAAGAATTAAGACAAAGACTCGCTGAATTACACTACCTCCTCAGGATAGATCATTTTACCATACGAACAATCAAAATCCGCTGTATTGGTATTGAGGAGGAAGGTCAAGAGGACATACCTTCGATCAAGATATCTAGGTTGAATGCCAGAGCCTTGGCATGTGGTGCACGTCAAAGAACCCAGGCCATCACAGTTGATGCATTTAGAGACTTCCTTCTCATCCCCACCAAGATCCACAGTCACATTGCCAGTCCCCAAGCAAAATCTACACTTTTCTAAAGACAGAAGAACACAAGCATTTTATTAAAATTTGTAATTAGAAGAATCAGGCTGAAGTGTTGTTAATCAAACCATATATAGTCCCATCAATCCGAACTTAATGTCTCACTAGATGAGTATTTCACCTTTCAAGACAACATAGTGAAGCTGTCGGTAACATAGTACAATCAGTACAACGGCAAAACTTAGTTGAAACGAAACCAATCACACAATCAACAGACTCCGGCTTTCATCGCAGGTGCCAGCGTCTTTATTATTTATATAGTCAGGTGTTAAGGTTAATGTGATGGCACAAAAAGGCGTTCAAATGGTGGTCAGCATCTCATACATTAATCAGAATATATTTCAGTAATGACTGCAATCAAAGCTAATCTTGGGGTGCCAAGAATAAATAGCATGGTACAAGTCAAATTTATAATCTCAAGCTACATGAAAAGTAGTATGCTACTATGCTGTGTTTATGTTTTCTTCTATTCCTCCCTAATTCTTTCCAGTTTTCTTTTCCAAAATTAAGAACAGCTAAAACAACAGCTCCAGAGCCATAAGCCACAAGTTTTGTTGTATAACCACAATATATGAAAGGTGAAAAACCAAAATAGGTTTGGCCACATTGTTCTATGAAGATTAGCATGGGAGTAGAAAGGAGTTGGATAAATCAAAAGAGCAAGACCATATTTCAATGTGTTGAAGAACATTCACAGTTAACTCCTAAGTTTAAGAATCAATACACAGGCGCTTACACAGGCATATTATCCTAAGCATATTGACTTTGTACACAGGCGCGTTTGCAAGGAGAGGTAGATCGGTGTGAGGTTCCAACTAAAAGTCTAAAACTAATAGGCAATAGGTGGAGTAGCCCCACTAAGCTATATCTTAGTATCTCCACGTCAAATCCATCCATGTCTGACTTCCTTTAATTTGGCTTTTCTATAACACCAACGTGCAGTTCTGGTCTTTTCAAAAATCACTTACGACTTAAAAGAGTACGGCAATCAGGTTCTTACTACAGACATCACGAAGTCACGAACCACTGAAACCCTCAAAGACATCCAAGTGAACAAGAGCATAGAAGCCTCAAGTAGATAGGTTAAAGGTAAAACCTTGGTTCACTAGTATCAGGAAATACTTAAGAATCATCTAATTGAAAAAGGAGTCTGAGATAACTCTGGTTCAATTCAAGTTTATAACCGCTGCTGATGCATTCTATTAATGCACATAAAGCGATTACAGGACCTTATCAGTGATACATCATTGTACTAGTATCTTGCTCGTGGATTGGCGATAGTGCGATACTACTAAGCATTTCAACAGGTTGAAGAAAGAAAGACAGGATGAGGAAAAGATAGGGCCTCTTAGTCCTATACAAAGGAAGAACATTGTGGTGACCCTCGCTTTTCTTTGGTTTCGGGAAGGAACAAAGCCTAAACAAATGGTTTATGGATACGCTACACAAATCTCAAATACAATCAATCAAAACTTGGCCAATGGCCAGTTAAGCAAGAAAAAATGAGCTACAAGAATGCTAGCTCTTTCTATATTCCCTTTCCTTACAAGAATGGATTGATCAGTTTCCATCTCCTCATACCTCAATATCCTATTCCAAGGACAGGGTATGTGTCAAGCCAAGGCATAGCATGGGTAGCCAAAGGGTACATAAAAGGTAGTAGTTTCAATTTTTCCCAAACAATATTATATTTGTTCCGTCAATTATAAAATGACACGTTAATTAATCTAATCCTCGGTGTCTTTCAATTTTGGACCAGGAAGCAAAATTTACAATATGTTAAATACAAAGTGTGAACTAATTCAAGTTCCACCACATAACAAATGCGGATTGAGGAAGGAAGTGAGAGACTTACGAGCACCAGTGCCAATGCAAGGAAAGCAAGCTTGTGTATTCTCTCGCTTTGCCTAGAACATGCATAATTTAAGTTCATTCTTCTCGTTGCATAACTTAACAAACCCAAATCAGAAAATTCACAAGGACACAATAAAACTCACAGAATTATCAATTTGAGTCTCATAAAAGACTGGAATTCCAATCCCAATAGCGACACTTGCAACTCCAACCGATATTGCTACTACCTAGCAACCAAAAAAACCAATGTAATTTCATATATTAATTATAACGAATGACGAAACACCAAAGATACATAGACTATAGATACGTAAATTTCGCTCTGAGATACATGAAACTGCTTAAGGTACACACAAAACATGCTTAAAGGGTTTAAAGGCATTGGCCAAACTAAGAACAATATATTAGGTAGTCATATAATAGTTTTCTACTATTTTCTACCAATTTTTACAACTTATATACTGTGTTCTACTATTTTCTACTATTTTCTACTATTTTCTACCATTTTTCTACCATTTTTCTACAGCATCCTACCATTTCGGAAATTGTTTAGAAAATGGTAGAAAGCAGTAGAAAAATGGTAAATGGGGTAGCTGGTGCACCCCAGACTACCCTTTGGATCCGCCACTGATTAAAGGTACATGCGAGAGTAAATATTTTCGAGAGCATGGTATATGAGCTAATGAAATAAGAGATATAGTTGTCAATACCGTGTTTTGATCAAGTTCAGCTCGTATGCATGGATAAGGAGAAGTTGAGGACCGTTGATGTCTAGGCAATTTAGGTAGCAAAGAAGAGAGCTTACGAGAAGAGCAAAGAAATGGGGATTGGAGACCAGTAAATGTAGCTGTTGTTACCATTTCTTCTACGATGTTAGAATTGTCTGAATCTTTTGGTGATGGTTGAGTTCATTTCTATTGTCTTTGGTTTGTGGATGTTGTGGCGGGGAATGCGGATAATGTGAATAAAGTGGGGTCATCTTGTACAAGAGCCAGGTAATTGTATTTGTACCCTTTGTATTGGGCTCTTTAATGGGTCTTTTGTTCGGCCTGGCTTTGTATGATTTGAGACTTGTAGGAGCATGAATCGATCTTGGGTATATGGGAGTAACCTATAATTTCAAAATTTTGCGGAAAACTGTATAATATAATGTTTTTTTTCAAAAATTACCTTTAAACAACATTTTTTTGTAAAAACCTTCCACATAGCATTATTCGTCCAAATTTAACATTTTCCATCTAAATTTAATTTCTAAATCCAAATTGCTAACTTTGCAGCTTCTACAACAACAATCTATTAGGCCTCTGTTTTACCATCATCAACTATAATGTTCTTTGAACTCTTCTAGCTCACATCTCCTCCATTTAGACTAAAATTTAATTCAAATTCAGATCAAAAATCATCTTTGTCTAATTGAAATCTCACATTGATATATATATATATAACGAGCTAACTTCTTGCTCCATAAACCAGGAACTCATCTTTAGTCCTTCTTAAGTATTTCAAGATATTCTTGTTCACTTTTTAATGCGCCATACCTGGGTTAGATTGATATTTACTTGTCATAATTAACAAATAGGAGATTTTATGACGAGTACAAATCATAGCATACATGATAGGTCCTGTTGGAGAAGCTAGGGGTGAACTTTTAAAGTGAATTTGTCATGATTAGGATTGGATTTGAACTCAAGTTTAAGAAAATTTGAATTTTCAGATTGGATTTGGAGTCAATCGTTTGGAATTCTTAAAATTCAGGGCTCGTTCGGTATCACTGCAGTTTGCAGTTTTTGGTTTTTAGTGTCCAATGATTGTATATACAAATTTA
>CAAKMY010037760.1:0-10742 GCA_901111285.1 Corrigiola litoralis
GGTCCCGTTGCGCTCACAATGTGTTGTAGGATAATATAATGCAGTTGCTGAGGAAACGTTACTGCTGCACGATGATATTGTGGACTGAGAACATGATGTGTTGTTTCGTGATGGATAATGTCAAAAGTGCTAGAAAACCAAAGTGCAGATCACCACAGCTGCGGAACAATAGAAGATAAACCCCAAACCAAGCACCAAAAAAAGTAGTTCTATACTATTTGCTGCAAGAATAGACTTCAGTAGAAAGCTTATTATTAGATAAGTTGGTCATGGTTTAGATATTGATCTTTTGAAAGGATTTGTATGAGATCAGTAAATGTTCTAATATTTTACCCGTATGGAGATGTTTCCCAAATACTCAAAAATGATAAATTCGATGACATTCAAATGTGTGTTGACTTTTTGTGTATTGTGCAAAATTTTCAGGTGTGTCTTATCATTGCTCATTTCATTGATAATGATGTGAGTAGAGGTAAAAGTAAAAGTATTGGTTATATGAGTAGTGGTAGTTAATTAGTTCAATAGGGGTGTAAAAACTATGGTGTATTTTACTAGGGATGTTGGTACAGAAACGTTACCACACCATATACCGAAACGTAAAAAATGAACGTAAATGTTAGGCTGTCTAAAAAAATGCCTTTTCTATAAAATAGAGATTCCTTATAAGTTCAACACACCATATACCACTATTAGAAAAACTTTATGAATGTATAATATCTCGAAAATCACATTGCGCCAAATGCTACAAGAGTGTCTCCTAACACTATTAATAAAAACTGGACTGCTAGTGACTAATGTGAACTGGTATTCGACTGACTGTTCCGCTGAGTGCAACTGAACTTCTACTTGGCTGCTGGACACTATCAGCTACTGACTGCTGCAGAAATGCATGCAGAATTCTGCCATTGACTGGATTTTGTATAAAAAGTTATTGGACTAGGGTGCTGTATGCTGCTACGGAACTGCTACCATTGCCTCAAACTGTCGATGGTATCACTTGGAAGAAAAACCGTTGATGGATGCACAATAATCCATATTAGTTAGTAAGCTAGTGAATGACTCTAAATTACTTGTCGTAGGCGAAAAAGATTGCAATTGCTGAAACGTATGAGGAGGCATCGGTGCCGGAATTGGTCTTGCAATTAAAGATCCTCCCGGTTGAGTAGGGTGCACAAAATAACCCGACTCTCCTAGCATAGACTTCAATTCTTCATGAAGCAGTTCCCTGACAGCTTCCTTAGAACGAACTGCAGTGGTAAGAGCTGCTTTCCTTCGACCCTTGGCTATATTAGATACTTTCTCAGTTGTACTTTTAAGCCTCAAGTCCCTGACTCCTTTTTGTCTTTGATTTGGTGGGTTTTTCACATTGATTTGAGGTTGAACTTCGGCACTCACTCCAGCAGACGAAACATCTTGTGACTCCAAATCTACTCAAACTTTATCATTCACCATATTCAAAGCTTCCTCACAATGACTTCTAGCTTCAGCATTGCTCTCGCAAAAAGCAAACAATCGAACAACCTTCCTGATCATCTCAGTCCTCCAAATGCTTGACGACATCATCGATGCAGAATTGCTTGTGCCAGTACTGGTTCCAACAAACTTACGCATAGCATCTTTGGTCCATCTTTTTAGAATATATTGCCTTGGTATTTACTCAACCAAATGCACGTTCAAAACACGAAGACTGTGGCAACAAAGTAGACCAACTTCTGTAATCGATTTACAAGTGCACTTAACCGAAGAACTCTTCTTATCATACAAAACCACATGCCTCATAATATCCAAAGTTTCCGATCAAACAAAATACACCAAAACATCATCATGAACTTGTTCTTGCTGCTCTTGCTTGCAAGCCAATCCTTTCAAGAAGTTCTCTTAAAACATATTATAAATTTCGATGGTGTAGACTTCTCTAGCATGCTTCAATAACGAAATGTGGTTGCATATCATTTCGGGATTCCCATTATTGCATCTGAAATCCTTCCCCTTTTCATTGCTCCTCCAATCTTGAACAACAGAATCAAAAGCCTTGTAAAATTCTACTAAAGATGCAGTTGGAAAAAGTCTTTTTTTTTTAAGGACCGGTTTGTTGTTTCAGCTCTTTGCGATGATAAAATCCCTCCTGAAAATTTACATTTGCTGAAATGGTATCACAATACTTTAGTACATAGTAAAATAGTTCAATGAAGCCTTTGGTGTTTCTCAACTCCTTGATATGGTCCTTTGAGTTCTGCATAATGTGCCATATGAACAATCTGTAGCAGGCATCAGGTAAAACAGTCTTAATTGCGTTCGCCATTGCTGCAGACTGATCCGTCATGAAGGTAACATGCCTCTTACCATCCATCGACTCAAGAAATGTCTTGAACAACCCCTCGGAAGACTCAATCTTCTCATCCAGAAGAAAAGAGACCCCAAACATCACATTTTGGCAGTGATGATTCATGCCAACAAAGGGACTACATATCATGTTGTACCTATTAGTTCTATAAGTCGTATCATGCATAACAAGTTCCCCAAAATTCATGTAGTCCTCCTTCATCTGAGAATCCCGCCAAAAAATAGAATGCAACCTTGATTCATCATCCAATTGAGTCCTAAAAAAGAAATCTGGTTCCGTCTCTTGACGTCTACTGAACAACGTAATAAGCGCATTGGCGTCACTACCATCTAGCTTCTTGAACTTAATTTGTTTCAGTTTGTCATAAGCATCCTGAGTTATAAATCCAACATTAGACGAACCCTCTGCCTGGTTCCTAATAAACCGCATAGCACTCGCAACTCCTATTTGAACATTGTCCATTTCAATGAGAAAGTTGGACTAAGGCTCAATCACTTCCCTTTGAGATCTCAATCTGTGCCTTTGATCTGTAGGGATAAAAACATGATTATGCTCCATAACATGCTTTGTAACAACATATTCGCCCAAACGATTAATATCAAAATGAATCATGGCTTTACAATCGGTCCGTGTCTAACTTTTTATACAATTTTCCTTGTGATTGTTTTACCCCTGCCTTGGCACAACAAAACCTGGCTCATAGTGACAACAAATTTATCTTTGTTCATTCGAATTCGACTCCTCCTAATGCTAAAACCTTTCCTAAATGCATGATCATTATACAATTTGTAAGCTTTTTCATCATTAGCCTCAGTTTTACCCAATAAGCTTGACACATCCTCTTCAATACACAAAACCAGCTCTTTGTTTCCCACTGTAACAAAACAATATCCAAAATAACATAACTATAATGTCCCATATTTAACACAATGCTACTATAATCTATACAACTACTTAAATTATTATCAAAACACTAAAAATACATATAATTTTATCTTCAGAAAATAACATAATAAATATTAAAACCAACAAACGACTTCAAAAACAAAATCAACAGATGTTCCCGCTCTTTAAAAAGAAAAAAAACTCACATTGTTCTTCTTCAACGGCCAAATCAACACGAGGAAAAACATCAACAGCAAAATCTCCACATTCAGCCATTTTTGGGGAGATTTAATAACGTGAGAAAATAGATGAGTATTTGCGAAGAAGATTAATACCCAATTTCACCAATTTTTGCGAGAATAAATGTTGTCAAATGATTAAATTATGGTAGCTGAGTTTAATTTCTGATGTAGAATGCTTGGGGATCAGGGTTTTGTGTTTAATAAAAGGGGGTTGTCTGTTATTTACAAGATTGGGGTTTTAATAAAAGGGGACGCGATGACGTGCACAATGTCGGGATTAAATATCACGCGCGCGTGAGTGCACCATGCATCATGCACTCACGTGCATGATCCTATTTTCCGGGTCATAGGAAGTGTGGTACTTGCATTGTCAGTTTGATTAAAGATACGAAAATTTTACTGGGTGCCCTTTAACTTTAATGTAATTCACCATATGCCCCATGTTCAAGTCTTTAGGATGACCTCATAAGATATTTATTATATGATCGGGTCTTTAGGATGACCTCATAAGATATCCTTTACGTTTGGGCCTTTAAGATGACCTCATAAGATTGTCCTTTACGTTTAATTCTTTAGCATTACCAGAAAAAATATTCTTTACGTCGATCTTGTTCATTAGTGGTGGGCTATGGTCATTTTGCTGATAAGGTGGCCTTTAATTTAGTCCGCCAGTCTTGGTAGTCGAGCATGATCTACTTGCCTTCATGGTGCTTGTGGCGGGCGCTAGGAGAGCTCCCTTCTTCCTTCCTAGCTACTTATTTTAGTATGTAAAGACTTTGGAGGGTGCTTTGATATCGATCGGCGAGGTTCAACTGGTGGTGTAACAACAGATGTTAGATAATTTTTTTTAGTTAATGAAGTGTTAGCATTTTAAACTTAAGATTAGGTTATATTTAGATGGATTTTTCATTTTTACTAAGATAGAGCTTAGTGAGAATTTTTGCGCAACTAATATTTTATGTGCGCATTTCTTAGAACCAGGCAGAGGCTAGATTAGACAACAAAATGTTGTGATTTTAATTTCTAAGGTCATTAAATGTTAACTAGATGTGCCTAGTTAATCTCATAAGATTTAGAATTCATTTGATATGATGCCTATATTTTCTATTTTTGTGTACTTTTACTGTATACAATCGATTTGGCTAGTTTAGCTAGAAATTCGAGAGTTAATTGACTTGAATAAATTCCATATGAGATGTTATGTAATGACTAGATTATGGTTTGTGAGACTTATCCATGAAATGTTGGATCAAGAGTTTGATTAATCGAGATAAGCTAATTAGCCTATTTTTATGTTTTTATACGCATGGGTGTATAAAGTGTACACCTTTGATGGTTATTATACCTTAGTCGAATAAAAGGAGCCAAGAGGGCTGGAGAAATATGAATATTTGAACAATACTTCAAGGATTAAGATTAGTAGATGTTGAGTGTGAGATTAGACAAGCTAATTCATACATTGGTGGGATTTGGATGGTGTAAGTGTGCATATTTGACACCGCAAATTAAGGGTCTTATGGAAGAATTGTGAGATTAGAAAGTTGTTGGGGTCTTATGGAAGACTTCAGAGAGACATAAAAATGGAGAGACAACACAGCCCCATAAACCATTCACACGTCCAACGACAACAAGCACAACAACATACCAACACTTGTATCATTTTCTCTTCACTTTCTTTTTCTCTACTCCATCTTGTTCCCACCATTCTTACTCACTAAGCCTTGGACTTATCATACCTTATTCCAAAGAGAAAACATGACTAAGACTTATGATATCATCTACACTATCATCTTAAGTGAAGCTAGACAATAAAGAGCAATACAAGCAAAGGTTTATACGCATATAGTTGCCGTTTTTAGAGAGCTTTGTAGAGCTGATTTTTGTGTAAATTTGTGGAGACTTTTCGTGGCTTTTTAAGATGGTTAGAAAGCCATTTTTGAGACCTTAAAGATCATCCTTTGAAGGTCATTTTCGTACCTAATAAGAAGAGCACATGTTTGGGTAGTTGAGTAACGATACTAGCATATAGATGCAGTTATAAGGGACTTTGGAAGCTCATTTTTCGTGGCTTTGAGAAGGACTTTCCGTGGCCATAAGAAGCTGATTTGGGACTTCATTTTTTTTCCTTAAGGTGATAGCATATGGTATTGACGGTTAAGTGAGATCAAACTACAAGAAGCATACCAAATTATCAATAGAAGGAGAACCGTTTTAGTGTAATTAAGTATAGTACCGAAATTGTGATACCAAGAGGTAAGTGCTCCCTCCTCCACCTTTCGAAACCTCACTATATGTATATCTAGTATGCATGCAAAATATTTTTAGAATGATCAAGCTCAAGTATTCGAAAATTAAATGCAATGGAGATATGAGTGTTGATAACCATGTTTTTGAACTCGACCATATGATCTTTGTCGAGGGTTTTATGAACGAATTGTTGAGCAAAATTTGTGATTCTTGATTATGGATTTTTAAATTAATTTTCAGGTGATTTAAAGGATGTTTTGCTACTGACTTGTAGTGATGCGAATGTGATGCTACATGCATATTTAAATTAAAGTGATCAAAGTGAGGCTTAGTGCTTGTGTGCACTTAAGTGATAAAATTGTGTGAAGTCTGGTGTGGATTGAATTGTTCGATTGTGTGGCAAATGTGTGATTATATGGACTGTGAATTGTTGGCGTGAATTACCAAGTTGATTAAGTATGCTTAATTGAGGAAAAATTGTGCGGCGAAGTCCATAATACAAGCCATATGTTCGAAAACATCACTAGTGATACATTAGTGAAATCTTTATGAAAAATAAGTATAATTATGACATAATGATGCTGAATTAATTTTGAGTAGTGAGTCAGAGTTCAAGGGTTAAAGTCCTTGTTTTGGAAATGGATTTTTGATGAAGTGATCATGAGAAATTACTTTGATAAAAAATAGGTTAATTAAAGGCCATAAAAAGAATTCAACCCATGGTTTGAGTAATATTGTATTTGAACGAATGTGTGGATTAATAAACAACATTAAGAGTTTATGAATTACTGTACTTTGAATTTAAGAAGTCTTAAAAGTATTTGGTTTTGTATAAGTTTGATAGAGGATGATTTTAAGCGAAGCTAACGAGCCAAAACAATGCTAAAGTGAGTTTTATAAATTTTGAGTAGCCACAGAGTTGACTGTAACTCGAGGACTTATACGTGTCCGTCATTTTTGAAAGGTTTTTTTGTATGTTCTTGTATATGAGATGGAATTTCTCACCAAATTTGAACTCAACCGGAATAAAGTTTAAAAAATCATGCAATACAACAGGTCTAAAAAATGACCAAAATTGGCTAAGTGTTGTGAAATGTGATTGAACTTGATTTTTTATACTTGAACGCATGGGATCGCTTTTTAGCAATTAGACTAAAATTTGACTAATTTAATTGAGTTTGAGTTGACTTAGGATAAAAGTCAAAGTTGAGTCTAAGTTAGACTAGAGTTGACTCGAGTTAGGGTCAAAGGTAAAATGGTCAATTGTGCGCAATTGAGATGAACCCTAGGGTTAGGATATTGTGAATGATGTGAATAAGTATGGATTAAATTGTGATTATGACTAAACTGAAACCAGGGTATCAACATACCAAATAATTCTTAAATTATTAGAGCCAATGTCCAATATGGGGTAGTTATATGAGAGAGTATGACTACTAGCCGATACGGTCTAGCGTATCCATAAACCTTCGAGGTCAATAGGGATAATATAATTCCCTAAAACTATGAAACATTATTAGACTCATAACTATTGAATTTGCTTTATTTACAATCCAGGGGTCGGTGATTAAAGTGGCTTAACTATGATCAATTTAGTTAAGTGATTTTTTATCCGTTTCCCAATTAGAAGAGTCTAAGAGTCATAATGTCATAATCGATACAATTTCTATAAAATGAATGACTTGAGGTCATGGTGTTAATAATTGACTAAGGTCAAATAAATAAATTAATTAAATCCTTAATGCGTCATCACATTAAGGTATACGACAACTGATAAAGTCGTGATTGTTATCCATGAGTTAATGAAAAGAATAATCTCATGAGACATAGGGGACTTGCATGCGTGCAAGGGGTAGACCTTACAAGGTTAGTAAGGGTACATTGGTCTTTTATTTTTAGTTTTCCTACATAGAAGGAAAACAAGATTTCGAATTAGTTGACACGGGGTGGCAATGATTGTGTTTTGTGTGCAAATAACGTGTTAAATGTTACAAAATCTTTAATTTATTCCAAGTCCCTAATTTAATTAAAAATATGTCGATCAAGTTTAAACTACCTATCAACTTGCCATTGTTGCAAATAAAATGAAATTGGAATCAGTTGGATTAAAATGCCTCGCTTATATTAAATTGTTCTAATGAGTCGCTTTTAGTATAATTTGATAGTCGTGGCGCTAACACGATTGGGTGGAAGAGCCGGTTTTGAAATCTATTATGCAGTGATAAAACCTAATTTGGTAGTTATCAGGGAGCCTTAATCTGAGGGTGTTACAGGTGATGTCTCCAGATGTTCATCAATGTTAGGAACGATGGGATGCTCGTTGGCTTCGGTTTGACCACCAACGTCTACAATGCTGCGACGAGGCCTCACTGCAAATCCTTGAGTCAGGGTGAGAGGTAAGTTCGAAAATAAGTTGTTATTTTTTGACACACAAATCGATGCAATCAATAAAACATTACAACATATGCATATCATATAGGGAAAATTAAACTATGTACCCTACGTGAAAATCCAAAATACCTTTCTACTTTTTCAACTAATCCAAAATACCCATGAGGTCGATTTTTTCACTCAAAATACCATTAATGACGACGGACGTTAGTTTTTCATCAACTTCCATTAGGTTAGGTTTTTTTTATAACATTTATTATTAACTAATTGAATGATAAAGGTGAGAATTACTTCTTTTTTATTTTTCTTTTATTTTCCTTTCACTTTTTCTCTTCCTTCCCACCTTGTCCCGCCTTTACCACCACCCCAAGCCACATGTGACCCACCCATCGTCACCTCCACCCCTTCTCGCCCTACCCAGCCCACCACGCCCACCCCGAAACCCAATCCCGACCCACCCACGACCCGCAACCCACCACCATCCCTACCCACGACCCATCCCATCTCACCCGCACTCAACCCAACCCCCACCCAAGACCCGTAACCCACACCAACTCCACCCAAAACCCGCCCTGTACGGATGAGAGCCTGACAGGGGGCCACCAGAAGAGGAAAACAATAAGATGAAGAAGGAGAGAGAAAAGAACAAAGATGCGAGAAGGATTTGACAAATGCAGCCCAACCCACCTACGACCCATCTCACCCGCAACCCGACCCCGACCCCAGCCCCACCCACGATCCACAACCCACCCCACCCCCAATCCCACAACCCACCCCAATCCCCTTTTTTTCTTTCAAAAATCTGAAGTTTGGCTGCGTGAAGGGTGGGGGTTGGGTTGAGCGCGGTGGGGGGAGGGGGGTTGGGTTATGCGCGGTGGTGATGGGGGGCTTAGAGGTGGTCGACGGCGGATGCGTAATGGGAGGAGGAGGGGGGATGGGTGCAGGAAAGGGAAGAAGAAGGAAAATAAGAAAAAGAAAAAAGAAAAGTAAGGGTTAATCTTCACCCTTGATTTTAGATTCAAGGGTGAGCATGTGTTCTCATCTTTAAGTTAGCTTTTTTTGAAAAAAACATTGAATAATTACAAAGTTAATGAAATGAAAAATAACTAGTCTAACGGAAATAACAATTTAGGTAACGTCCGTCTTCATTAATTGTATTCTGAGTCGAAAATCAAAACTCAGGGTATTGTGGATTTTCGTGTATAACACAGGGGTATATAGGAGAATTTCCCTATATTCAATGAATAAATTAATGAAACAGGGCCAATATAAACGTATCGTTTTAAAGCAAGAAATTATACAAAAGACATGGAGTCATATTCAATGTTTGAGAGCCTTCAACATTTGTGAAATAAGTTGCTTGTGCCTTCCTTGTCACCTCTGACAGTGGTGGCATTTGAATATATATGCCAAGCATATTAGAAGAAAGTGTTTGAACAAACATAATAAAACATTACGGAAAGTAAGGTTAACCTTTACTAGTCTATGGTGTCCATTAGAATATATGTATATCCCACAATCATTAGAAGGAGCAGCCTTGGCCTTTTGCTTGTTCTAAGGAGCAGTCTTAGCCTTGTTTTGAGCTCCATGACCAACAAATGCCTCTTTTTTACAAACTCTCTCATAGTCTCATGTGCCTTTTTCTCCACATTAGAACATGTAGTGGTGACAAGGGTGAACTCATAATAATTATAAGAATATAAGAATATTTAAATAAAAATCAAAGGTAACTCATAATATTACCAAAAATGATCATTTTTGCATTGAAATTTAAATGTTCTAATGTGAAGACAAGTTTTAATAAAATTACAAAGTGAAATCCGAAAAGGCTTAGAACTTTAGAATACGATCTTAAGTCTTGATGTCTCAATGCCAATTTAGTGAAATCTAAAATATTATTTTATGAAGTAAACTTGATGAGTTGCAAATTTGATGTAGTCCATATTCTTGGTGGAGTGGAGATTATAATAAGATACCAAATAATGGGATACAAGATCACATTTTGATTTTGATGTACTATTTATGTCAATCATAACTTATAATTTAAGCATATTTAATGAATATAATCCAACATTTGCAAAGTGTACTACAAATAACTCAACTTTGCATCATTAACAAAACAATCAATTGTTAATTTTAACAATGGTCCAGTAACGAGTTACTCTGGTAAATTTTTAAGCATAGTAATAAAGGAATATTGTTTGTTCATAAGTGTTTTTAGATAGGACTCAATGTAAATTTTTTCAAATAATACACCATGATATTTTATTTATAATGTCGAAATTCATCTAATCTAATATAAAGTATTAAAAAACAACCATCCCTGCCATCCCTGCCACATGACGTGATTATATCCAATTCGTACAGTCAGCATCCACATGTCAATCCCTCATTCATTTTAATTACCACATCACACACCAAAATATGGTGAATAAAATAAATCCTCTAAGTCTTGAAATCAAGACCTCAATATTGGAAATGAAGAATCAAACTAGGGATTTTCTCCTGTGTACCCCTGTACTATACACGAAAATCCAAAATACCCCTGTGTTTTTTCGACTAATCCAAAATACCCCTGAGGTAGAAATTTCAACCCAAAATACCCTTGTTATGGACGGACGTTAGCCTTTTCA
>CAAKMY010037761.1:0-13125 GCA_901111285.1 Corrigiola litoralis
CCATCAACCCCCTCCCCACCCACGACCCACCCCACCCCACCATAGACCCGACCAACCACCCGAACCAGCCACACCCCGACCAGTCCACCCCGCAACCCACACCCCCCAAAAAAAAAACCCATACCCCCACGATGCAACCCCCCACCCACCCACTACCCACCCCACACGACACGTCTTACGCCTCAACTGCCATAAAACCCAGTTTTTGCTAAATAAAGAAAGTGGTGGGGTGGGGGAGGAGGAAAGGGGAGTGGTCGACTCTTTAGGGGCGGTGTGGAGTAGGCCGGTGAGGGGGTAGGGGAAGAGGAAAGTGGAGAGAGGTAGAGGGAGGAAAGAAAAAAAGAAAAAGAATAGAGAGTTAATCATCACCCTTGATTTTAGATCCAAAAGGGTGAGATATGTGCTTACCCTTAAATTAATTGTTTTTGCAATCAAAATTCTTTGTTAATCATCCTATTAAAATACATTACTTTTAAATAACCTAACGTCGTTAGCTTTCCGTCATCATTAAGGGTATTTTGAGTCCAAAAACAGACCTCACGGGTATTTTAAATAGTCAAAATAACATAAGGGTATTTTGTATTTTCACGTATACCTCGGGGTACACAAGAGATTATCCCAAAATTTTAGGACTATCTTGATACTAGCACTTTTAACATATGTATTTTTATCAATTAGTAAAACTTTGCTCTTGTAAATAGAGATTTCAAGTTTGAAAAACTGAAAATGCATACACAGAGAATTTTGTTGATTATTTTTTTATCAGACTTTGCTAAAATCCAAAAATAAATAAGTAAACACATACTCATTATACTGATCAATCTAATATATAATTTGTAGAATATTGCAGGTTGTAAGTCTTCATATTCTAGTTAAAATCTAGTTAAAATGACCATTTGTATGTCTCATTCTCATTGTTAATTACCACGTATTACCATTGATTCAAAACTATATTTATTCTATGTATTAAAAAAGTAATTTTTGGCTTCGTTTACCAATGGTCATTTTACATTACATTTATGCCAGTTCTAATGTTATATGAATAACACTCATCGTTTCGTATTTTCCTAGTTTTATCTACCAACTATTAGATGTCAAATGGCCTCTTTATATACAAAAAAAAAAAAAAAATTCTATTAATTATCTCTCTTAAATCTAGTGCAAAAGAATAAATATACAAATATTAAATAGAGCGATTTACACACAATTGACTTTGATTATAAGGGGTATGTCAATAAGGCTCAAGGGAAGTGTGATATGGACTCTACTTCCTCTAAACCATCTAGTTTCCCATATTTCACTTTTTGACACTACTTAAAGACATAATTTGATCATCAATTGTTCAAAATATATACTTAAAAAAAAGATAAAAAATTATCATATAAAAGTATTTTAAACACAAATGTAACCATTAGATTTGTAATATTTTCAAACTTATATAATGAGCTATTGATGGTGAAAATGTATCCTTGGCATGTGTGAAAAAGCAAATGTGAGGATATGATTGGCTCTGAGGGAGTTGGCGATAAATTTATATTTTTGCAAAAATTTTAAATGGTATATTTACACCCTTTAATATAATCATACGGTCATACCTTATAGGAAATCTTCAAACAAAATGTAATTTGAATATGTAGTTTTATGTTCCGTCCAACAAATTAAATTCTAGTGTCTTCAAGAGGGTGGGTGGGTGTTCAAATTAAGTACATACAAAAAAAAGAAAACAAATAATTGAAGTTGTCTCTAAAATTAAGTTGTAGATATGAAAGTATTTCTTAATATGTTAGTATAATTGTGTTTATACTTAACATATATTATAAGTTATTTTATAAGATAATAAATAATATAAATTTGACCAATCGAATCAGAAGGTGGGCAATTCTAAACATGAATATTTTAAAGAGATTTCGTGTGTTTAAGGTGCAATGACCGAATAATAGTGCAAACAAATCTTAGCAAAATGTGTAAAATCAAGAGCATAACTTTCTAATTGTCTCATAACCTTTCGTATACTTTTGTGTACTATGTATTATGTGCTCCCAATAATCATGAAATTAAATCGCCAATTTTCATACACAACATATGGTCTTTTCATAAATCAAATATATATACATATGTTAAGTCATATGGATCGAACTAAGGGCTTTGTGCATGCATAATTGTAGAGTTATCTAATCTAAACTATTAAGACGGAAGAGTATGTCCCGAATACTATCTATGGACTATAGAGTGTCATTCTACTAAAGTTGGTAATAATTCACATTGACCCCTATCCACAACCTTGCACACTTTCCAAGTAGAACCATCTTGGAAGGAGGTAGCCAACAAAAATAGTTACTCCTTATCACTTTAACAACAACTAAAAATACGCAAGTAGTAGGAGTAAGTATTCCAAAAAAGACAAAAAACTCCACATCATGTGCAATATGACAATAAAATCAAGGGTCAGATTTGCATTCGCCGCCGCAATATATGAATATTCAAATTAAAATCCAACGGCTAAGATCACATATACAAATCTCATAGTTTTCTCTAGGCAGTAAAAGTGTCATAATACGATCCTTCCTCGTGGTCACCTACGACCTCGCCTAGAACCTCTTACATTTCCCCACCTTCTATATATACCACCATTTTCCACTCTATTTTTCCACTCAAACTCATCCAAACATCTTTAACAACTACCAGTATCTTTATTTTCCTCACACCATCTAATACACACCAAAGTTTTGAAAGTTTCAAACCATGGCCTCATCTCATGATGCTACAACTTTGGATTTCATCAAACACCATTTATTCAACGAACTTTCTCCTATAGGAAACAATTACAACTTTAATCATATTGTTAACGGTAATGATCAGTGTAACAACTTTAATCTTAACATGAAACCTGAGGTATCTGAATCAAATTCCCTCACCTCGCAAACATCCATCTCTAGCACAAACTCTTACTTGTTCGAGCAACAACAGATCAGCTCAATCGACTCATCGGTCAAGACCGAGCAAGTCTCCGATTTCGACTTCGACTTCGATTTCGATTTCGGGTTTCAGATACCAGAGCAGAAGACGGAAGGAGCAGTTGTAGACTTGACCTCACCGGCTAGTCCAAATTTTGGTACCGCAAAGTCATCCAAGTTTAAGGAGAGGAGACCTTCTATGAAGATTGCGGTACCGCAGCCAGCGAAGAAGTTTGACGTGGTCGGGTTCGTGTCCGAGCCCACAGCGACTAAGCAGGTTGTGACTGCGACCAAGTCTAGTCAAGAGGAGGAAGAGACTAGGAGGCACTACAGAGGGGTCAGGAGAAGGCCATGGGGAAAGTACGCTTCCGAAATCCGTGACCCGAACAAAAGAGGTTCAAGGGTCTGGCTCGGGACCTATGACACCGCTATTGAGGCAGCCCGAGCTTATGATCGGGCTGCCTTCAGGTTACGTGGGTCGAAGGCCATACTCAACTTCCCGCTCGAAGTTGGGAAGTTGGTTCAAGAATCCACCATCACTGCCGAAAATAGCAGTGATGGTGGAGTCACCACGTGTAATGATAACGTGGAGAGGAAAAGAAAGGTGGATGAGAGAGAAGATGAGGTGGCGAACTATAAAAAGGTCAAGGTAGAACATAAATCGGAAAATATTACTACCACCACTACTACTGTTACTGCTAGTGCTACAACATCGTTTGGTGTCGATGAGGTAGGTCCATTGACGCCGTCTAGTTGGACGGCGTTTTGGGACTTGGATAAGGATGTTACCATGGGAGGAATATTTACTATTCCACCATTGTCACCGTTATCTCCACACCCATCGTTAGGGTACTCACAAGTACCTGTTATGTGAAAAATTACGCAATTTCAATTCATTAATTTTTGTATGCTTTTGGAAAATCCATAAAAAAGTTGAGAATTGGATTTTGTAATGGTAGTAGGTAGGATGTTACGCTACGGCTCTACAAGTGCTGTATGTAAATGGACTAGATGCGGCCTTGCATGTAACGATGATTAAATTCAATGTATTTCATTTGTTTATTTGTTTAATCATAAAGATAATATCAATCATTTTTGATAGAAGAGTTGATTCATATTCAAAGTTAGATGTTAGTGGTACGACTTTTATGTCGTTGCAAGTTGATGGTAGCATGTCGATTGTTTGATTGTCAAGTTGCAAGCAAAGCTGTCGGAAGCAAATTGATGAAAGTAAGGACAATAATAGTAGAGGATGAGTATACGTTAATGTCGATCACATTCTAATTTCTGAAGAGACAAGCTCAAGAAATGCCACTTTTCACACAACTCTCTAAGACAGGAATACATGTACCATATGTGAAATGTCTCGCACCCTTAAGTTATAAATCCTCCAACCGTTAAAATGTCCCTTAATTAGTGTCATCTTATGTTTCCTAATTACTAGTTTATGAATTATTATACAAAAGTACTTGTAAATAAGTTGTAATACAATCAATCGACAAACGGTCTAAGTGGCTTTCAACTTTTAGCCACTAATTTAATTTAATTCATCCTTCAAGTTACTTAACTTTGAGCAAATGAGCAATATATAACGAGATTTATTAACATCTTTTTTTACACAACAATGCTTCCTTTTGAAAGAATAACGTGTAAGAGGTACAAAGTAACTAGCTGAAATCCTCCAACCTCAGTCCTAAAATTCTTCTAACTTTAATTTAATCCGCAGTATATCACCATATTATCCTTATCACAACTCTTCTAACATTGACATTATTGGACGTCATACTTTGACCATAATTAATTCTAGATATATAACTGAAAAAATTATTAAAAAACAAGCATTGGTATATATAATTTTAATTAATCTAAATTAAAACTTTTTAAATTATATATCTTGAGTTATTGATGATAAAAAAAAAAACAATTTTTGTGACAATAATTAAACGTTAACATATGAGTGAATAGAAGGAATAGTCTACTACTTTCTTCAATTTTTTTTTATTTTTTTTTTTGTTGTTGTTGAACACTTTTCTTACAAGTTGTTCTGGTAAGATGATATCTTAAACTACAGCTGCTTATTGATTTTGATGGAGAAGCTCAAATCTTTAGTTTGGACAGTCGACATGAAATCAACCAAGCGAGCACGTGCTTCAGAATTTAGACTAAAATGTTCAAATCATCCATTTTGAAATTAAGTGAGAAGAATTGTAAGGTTTTACTCATCAATCATCATGCTTATCAAGATTATATGATGTGAAATTCAGTTTAATATGTTCAGCAAGTTTTGGACAGAGGTTTTGTGCTGGGCATAACAAAGCTAAGAATTAATGCTCCGATCCAAAAACACATCACGGAGACCCGGATTACAACTAATGGTGGATCGATCAGCTCAACCAAGCATAGCTTAAAACACCTACTAATACATAGATATGATCATCCACTTGTCTACGCAGTGCCGACGTCCAGAGAAAATTTTCAATCTGAATTGTATATTAACTTATTTCTCCATCGAATGAAGTTGATTTAAACCCTTCTACGACCGGAACAAGGACTTTAATAGTTGATTAATGGCCAATAAACTAGAGCCACAACAATAGGCAACAACAGAACGTACGTACAAGACAAAGTAAAATAGATATAAAACAAACATTTGCAACCCGTTCCCCGCCAAAGTAGAATGCTGCTGAAGATAAGCTAATGAAAACAATGACGTCCTTGACAGGCAGTTTTGAGCTTGTTAGTAAAGCTGCTGTTTTGATAGGAAGATTGCTACTCTGCTAGGCGGGTTAATTAGTGAACAATAAGACGAGCATATATGAACCTTCCTTTTGCAATGCATGCCTTTACAAAATTACAAGACGAGCATATGTGAATTGAAGGACCCATCACTTTTACGTAAAAACTCTGGGTACAATTCATCCATATTTTCGAAAGAATTTTTTTAGCTAGAAATTTATGACGTTAATTAGTGGAACACCATATATATTTGTAACTAACATGTACTCCGTACACATTAATCATATACTAAGTATATACTATTGCCCTTCATTGTTACGTCATGAAGTATACAGTATATAGCAGTACACTAGGTTGAAACTTGAAAATATTTCACTTGATGATGAAATTTCAAGCTATGAATTTAGGATTTGGGCAACGATATATTCCAAAGCCATACTGCGATATAGAACCACCAATCAACCAATATTTTTTTTCTAGCTAAAATTTGAATTCATAGAAGCGATCCCTACATAATTGAGTCATATTTTCTAGGCATCAAAACAAACAAAAGAGGTTGCTAATCACGGATGAAGCAAGGTAAGCAGTCATATCTTATTGACTAATGGACTTTTTCTTTGTGCCGCGACTTGAAATGAGCTCTGCAATCACAGTTTAATTTCTAGCTTCTTTGGAAGGCTCGATGATTTGAACTTGTGATGCCCAATTTTACTCCTCTTTTGTCAAGTCTGAAGACAACCGCATAATATATGGTCATAAGGTCATCATTGATCATTGGTGCAGAATAAGTCAACTTTCAGGCTTATGGATGGTCTACAAGTAACATGCACGGATGACTTTCAAAATGTAGCACCAAGTCAACATATGGCATAGATATACAAAATGATATTTTCTCTTAAGCTTTAATTATATTTGAGTGTTGGTGGTCTTGAATGCAAAATTTTCACCATTGTCTTTTACATTTTTTTTCAAAATATATAAATATTTTAGTCTCACATTTATATTCGTGTAAAAATTTTCAAAATTTAATACAAAGCAATCAGACATAGACTAAAGTGTGTCAAGGCCAAATAACAAGTCCAAGATCGAACCAAACCAAATTAGGGGAATCGACAAATTAAAATAGTTAACCAAACCAAACTTGCATCATTTCGAATTGCCCAAGCAAACATATGGCCTAACATGGACAGGGCCGACCAATTGAGCGTCGTAAAATTTCACCATCCGTTAGCTTGTTATTCAATATATATTTAACCCTATAAAAAATTATTTGAACTAGTTATCCACCAATCAAAATTTTCATGTCTTAATGGTGCAAAAATATAGAACTTGTGTGTGAAGTAATAGAAAGAAAGTATATAATTTATGTTGTTGGTCAAGATCCATTTCAGTCATAATCATTTTTTTTACATAAATTCCCATATTGAAAAGTAGAAACCATTTATCAATAAGGATAACTTTTAATTATAAGGGACTAATCTCCAATCGGTTGAGCTTTGTAACAAAATGATTCCTACTTCCCTTATTTACTCCATTCTGCTAATTAAATGGGCTGCTGAAATCTTCCTCCAGTTTTATGAGTCATTGGCAGATGAACAAGTCCAGCAAGTAGCTGATCCAATGACTAAAAGCCCAGTCCTTATAAACATATGATTATGTCATTCATTCATTCTGAAATCAATAAACACAACAATAGGAGACAACATCTGTAATGGCTTATGGATCACTATATTTATTGACCTTAATAGTTAATACTACTACGTTAGAATTTTAAGTTTTGATGAACCTGCCTCTGCATAGCATAGGAGGACATGTATAGACAAGTCTAAGTGAATCTATATGATTTCTTCTTCTATTTCGCTCATGTGACACGATATTTCACCTGCACATTTTAGTATTTTACTTCTTAAGTACTACGCATCCAAGCCCCTTCCTTTTTTATTTTGTTGGTAATTGTATATTTGTCTATCATATATATTAAGCAGCATCGTATCACCTGGCTGCATGCCTCCATTGGAGCCATTGACGTGGTGACTTGGTGACCCCTTCATTAACTACTTAACGTTAAAGTCTTGAACTCTTACCTTGAAATTATTGTACAAAGGCCACATTCTCATGGGCTTGGTTCACTCATATGTAGGGTGAAGCCCGATATGTTGGCAGTTGTATCGCAAAATCGTGAAATTTAGGCTGGACTAGCGTAGTCCTCAGTGTTGACTCCAATATGCTTCTTGGACCATATACCGAATTAGAAGATCAGAACCGGCCCAGAGATTCCCTACGCCAGAACTACTTTTCAACTTCCAACGAGACAGAAAGTACCCGATCAATTGGACTGATAGACCCAAACCACGAATTTTGATCACGTGCATCTAATGAAGTTAACTTTGATCAATGATTTCTCGTCAAATAATTCAAATATGATGTTCAAATGAATTATAAAGGAACTACTTTTTAATACTAACACAACAATATAATTTTTACAATATGTAAATGATATACTTAAAGAGATATAAACATCAAAAAGTTTACTCATAACGCTTAGGTGAAACGTTATATATAATAATTTGTGACACACAAAAATGAAGAGAATAAGACATGCTCTTTTCAATTGCAACTTGTCGTACTAAAGAGAAAGACTCTGAAATCGCTAAATGAAAATTAATTGAAAATAGTTGAAATTTAGTTTTGAACATGCTAAAAGGATCAATACATAAAGGAAATGAAAAGAGCTGAAACCGTGAAAGAGAAATGGAACTAATCACGATCAAAAAGGACTAATATTAGTGAAATGAGCTAAACTGAATTGAAATTGTCAAAAGAAACCGGAAGGAACTGAAACTTACTTGAGCAACACATGGCTGAAGTCCTTAATCCTAATGAACTATGAGTATATGATTTCCTAGCTGATATATTTCCCTCCCAAAAAAAATCACTTGACATCTCAAATCGCAGTGTACTTGCCTTCAAAAAATTGCATTATACTTTATTGACATACAAGATTTTTAACCGTAATAGACATTTATGAGTAAGTATGTCTCATAATGACAATGAAAGTAATTATGAGATAACTTCTTTTTAGAAAATTGGACCCAATTTGTACAGGTTTTAAATTAAGTAGTAGTTGTTTGGTTGACACAAAGTCATGTAGGAATTAGAAATTCCCATAAATTGAGAATTAACAAGGTTGTTTGGTTGACTATATTTTGATAAAATGGAGAAAATTGAAATTCCATTGGATTTGGGAATTCCTACAAAATGTAGGAATTACACAACATACTTCCCCCTTGGTCATTCACTATTTCTGCATATATTATTCTATGAAATTATAGTTTTATCCCTAAAGATTTTCTATCTATATTTGATCATAAGGATACTAAACTAATAGGGATATTTTTTTTGTCATCCTGAGGTTTCGACTTTTTCTTATAATGTCCCTCACATATTTCGACTTTTTAAAATAACCCTGATTTTGTGTTTTTGGTCTTTAAAGGGTTTTTGTTGACTAAATAGTGACAAACGTTAGATTAACTTATATGGGAGGATTAATGTTAAATTAATGTTTTAGGGAACCACTTAATAAAAGATTAATACCCAAAATATAAATACTACCCCCACGTGACCCCAACTCCCCACCCCCACCCATGCCCCATAAAGACAAAAAAACCTCGGGGTTACTTTAAAAAGTTAAAATATGTGAGGGGCCTTATAAGAAAAAGTCAAAACCCGAGGGTGATAAAAGGAAATATCCAAAAAAAATATATGGTGACCTTTTTCACAAAATATGTGAGAATTGCATCTCTTCAACCAAACACTGCATGAATTACAATCATGGGAATTGTAAATTTTTATATGTCAACCAAACATATTAGAGCCAATTCCCATGATATTCATAAAGAAATTAAATTCCAATGAATTGTTATTTCCTACTTGATTTCAATTAATGTGTGAACCAAACGACCACTTTAGAGTGATCTTCTAAAGTCACGTGACAAATTAAAAAAACTACTTAAAGCCCCAGCATATTAAGATCTTTTGAAACAAATTTTTTGTCCTTTAAAAAAAAATCAAGTACTAAAAACCCGGATAATAATTTGATAAGATGATCATACAATAAGATGAGATGAGTTTGTAAGGTTTTAAGGTGAATTCTCAAATTAAAATCTTTTTATGTTTTTATACTGAATCCTAAAATCATCGCTTGGTTTTATTATATGGGAATTGTAATCAAGTTTTTCTTCACCGCATAACATTATAAAAAAGTACAATATTTATACGTATAATTAGTATAAGCATGGATAATGCAACATGTATTCAATTCATGTCCTTGAAATCCTCTCCCATGGGAGCCCATATCCACCTAATTCGTCGTTGTCGAGAACTTGTAAGAACGGATCGATGGAGTGTGACGTTTATCCATGAGTATTAAGAGACCAATAAAGTCGCGGATTGGCTTGCTAACTTTGGCATTGAGACATCCCATTCACAGTTACTCAGAGCATTCACCTGGTTCTCCTCATCACCCATGGGAAAGACACTTCGGGGGTGACCCAGAGGAGATTGATTACTGTTTAGTTACTTGTTTTTCCTTCCAGGGCCTGCCTCTCCTTATGTTAAAGAATTTAAAAATTTGTGTAACCATAACTCCACCCATATCACCCTCTTTTTTATCGTGCAAACCCACAACCACTTTCGGTGCGCTCTGGATCACCAGCAATACACCCATGAGCACTATGATCAAAACAATATGGATTGATCTTATTTAACCATATGTTTTTTAGTTCGAAACCTGGTCATATAATAGTGTCTAAATTCATATTAAAGTGCTTTGTCGTTTACCTAATCATACCCAACTCGAATTCCAATAAATTTCATAATTGAATGTTACTATACACCAAAATATTGTCATCTTCGTTCAATTACAGGTGAAGAAAACCAAAAGATATATTTCAAAAAAAAAAAAAAAAACCAAAAGATAATGCGCTTACATGTATCCGTACTTTGTTAGTCTATTTCATTTTTATAATTTCCAATCTCACTTTGTGGATGTATTATTTGAATAGCGATGTGGTTGTGCAATGGGTTGCACAATAAGGTCATCTAATCACGGGACTCACGAGTCAGTGCGTAGACATTTGTTCGCATGTTCATATTTGGCAAACCATTGATCCGGCCATGACATGTGGAAATGGATCCACAAAAATTTTAAACTACCGTGTTAATGTGCACACGCATTGGATCAAACGTGATAAACGAGCTAAGACTTGGACATGTTCCGATACCATACACGACATACCACTTATCAACTTTGTTTTTTCCCTTTTGAAAGGGAAAAGAAGACCCTACGGATACAGGTCCAAGAAGCAAATTTTTATCAAATTATATTTGATAGGTAAGAAGGGGATAAAAATTTCAAGAACCGAATTTAAAAAATTTCAGCATCATTATTACTACCTCTTGGTAGTTCTTGTCCAAGGAAAATGGTCTAACAAACAATAACCTTTTTATGACTATCTACTTAACAAATAAGAATCTTTTCATGTTCACCAACTAGGAACATGGTATACATCTTTTTATAATTTCAATAGAAAACAAACTATAAATTGAGATTAAGTACTCAAAGGTTTGTAGTACGAGTAGTTACATGTTTTACACCGGTCAATCTATCGTTAAAAAGAACAAAAACACCCACAAGGGCTCGTATTTGTTGTTTGAACTAAACTTTATACCTTTCACTTATTTCAGATGTAGCTAGCCGGTTGGAGTAGTTTTGTGACATGTATTGGAGATCTCTTATCGATCTTCATATACACTTTGTATATTCACACTACTTTACACCACGATATTTCATCAATTGGTCTTATATTTGAATAATGAACAATTTGTGGTAGTTGATGTCATCACCTTACTTTTGAAAACATGAATATTTGTGGCTATAAAAATTATAAAATAATTGATATATGTTTTGTTAATTATGGGAAACAAATTAAAGTTCTTAAGTATTTAAATATAGAAAAGTTGAGTTTAGAATAAGCATAAAAATGGTGAAAAAAATTATGGTAAAACAAAAATGTGTGATTTAAAAGTTTTTTTTAATTGAATAAGAAACCATAAAAGGCAATGATTTAATGTGATTAGAACTATGGTCTTGGATGCCCGTTATTGGTGACCTAACTAATCGATTAAGATACTTCATAATCAACATTTAGGCTATGTTTGGCATGGCATATAAGGTAGCTTATAAGTTAATATTGACTTGTTTGACCAAAACCAGAAGTGTTTGACAACTACATTCTCTTATCACCTTATAAGTCTTTTTTAGCTTACAAAAAATAAGCTAACCCATATAGCTTATAAAAAAATAGGATATTGCAAATCTATTCCATTTCTGCCCCAAGATTTTTTACCATAACAAACATGCCCATTAATAATCCAAAATATTAATTTCAAATATAATCATGTCCTTCTATGTCATTTAGTCAAATATCAGTTACTTGTTTAATAAATTGCGCCAAACACTTCAATTCTATCAAAACCGGTTACCTTATCAAGCTTCAAATTTCAGCAATCTAATCAGATAACTTATCATTTTTTGTCACCTTGTCAATTTTCAGCTACCTTATTAATCTGTTTTGCCAAACATAGCCTTACTGTCAAGAAGTTTACTAGGGAGTTAAAATTCTTTGTAGTGAGCTAATTATATATTAGACATGTAAAATTTTGATTTTATCTTCATACTTCAATGAGAAGGGAATTGATTCTACTAGATGCTATAGTCTATTATATAGTTAGCTAAATTGTTAGACAAAAAAGTTTTTAGTCGATCAGTGAGGCAAGAACGCAACATGATCTCATAGGTCTCACTTTACAATAACAAAGGGATATTTCTCTTAACCAACAAGATGTGATGTAATGGTTATTTATTTCATCCCTTAATTATGTGATCGGGAGCTCGATCTTGTTTTTTTTGGTAATGAAGCGCGTTTTTTGGCCAGCTGTTTACCTTTTAAGAGATTACCAACGGCAAAAGAGATTAGTTATTACTTTTGATGGTGAAACCCTTAATTAAAAAATTAAAAGAAGAAAATGCCCCCCTCAATTAATAAAACAAACAAAAGTAGTGAATATTTCCATGCATGCTTATGAGAGTTATGAGTATGACATACGTGATGGATGCTTATATTCCATTAGGAATTTAGGTTACATAAGAATATTTGTGACGACGATTACTTAATTAGGTATTTAAGTCGTTGGATGTGCGTTATGGATTATGGTGAATGTTAGGTACTCTTATGGATTATGGTGAATGTTAGGTACTCTTTTCCTAGTGGACGCTGACGGTACTGAGTGTACGTTTCTGCTTTGCTGGATCAAGAATAAAAAAATGAGGTCTGACGAGAATCTCATTTTTTGACATATAGTTTAAAGTGACGAA
>CAAKMY010037765.1:0-12836 GCA_901111285.1 Corrigiola litoralis
TAACTCAAACTTGGGAATATTATTGGAAGATGAGGCAAACTTGAGAATATTTTCAGCAAATTTTCCTTTATTTTATTATAAAAGTAGATAATTTTTTCCAATAGGTTCATCCTAGCTAATATGTTCAGATGCAAACATAATATACGCAGGAAGATCATTTTTTACTAATTAAGCAGATAGGCCAATTTTCCAGGGAAGGAGCATTTTGAGCTAGTGGGCTTTGATATTCAAGACTTGACTTGCTATTTTGGGTATGGATATAGATACTGAAGCCTAAACAATACACTAGACCACTAGTTACTTTATTACGTATTGTTTTGACGTACTCTGCCTGTCCTGAAGTATACCACTACTAAAAATGAAGGATGCATCATGCATGTTAGCTAGAAATAGCGGGGACAATACCTTGTTTCCACCCATGTCATTCTTAAGCCTTCCCAATACGCCGGTAGCAATGACAGGCTTTGGTTGTTGGCGAACCCATTCAAAGGCTGCACTTGTTGCAGCTTCTCCCATGCCAAGATAAGTCACAAGTATTCCCAAGTCATAGCCAAAGGATACTCCGCCATTTTTTATGTACTCATCATATGGCGGCACACATTTCTCATTGCGCCAAGTTGCTTCTTGCAAATAAGTTTGGCATAGGATTTGCATCTACAAGAAAAGGCAAAGGATTTAGATCTAGGAATTAGATATCTATATATAGCTATTACATTGAGATGATATGATAGCTAGTGGTGGTATAAAATCTCCAACACCATACCTGTTCCTTCACGTAGTCAACCAAATATGACCTTCCTTCTTCAGCCAAATCTTGCTCAAATTCTTTGAAGGTGTCCAAGAGGGTTTGATAGACAAACATCATGTAGTCTGGAAGTTGGATTGCGGAGCTATTGTCCCACCTGAAAGTTTTATAAATGAAACATGGTTTCGTGTTCTTAAGAGCATTAGCAATGGAAGAACTTATTAAAAAGTTTCTTCCATGCCACATCATATAAACACAATGTCCAAGAAAAGTAATATTTACAAACTTTTTTCCTCAATGAAAAACCCCAAAGAAAGTTCTTTAACATTTTACTGGGTCATGTATAGTACTTTGATAGTCTCAAAAATGACAAAAAAAAGTCTATCGAACGAAGGACAAAGCTGGATATAGGGACCATGTTTTGATACTTGGCAAGCCTTTATTTGCTTAGGCAAAAATTTCAGTTGGCACCAAACAACTCACGCGCTTGTAATGCAGTTTCCAATATTTTCAAAGCAAATGTTACTTGTGTGCTTCACTCTTCTACCACGCATTTGTTTTTTTACTCCATTAAATTTGACAAACTTGGAGTCGTTCCTACGACCTCGAGGTCGATTTAATATCTACAACAATGGACGAACTCACCTTACATAATAAGTTCTTAAGTGACATTTTGGTAAAATCTCTAACCATTGTTGATGCTCTAATGTGAAGTTTTTTTTGTTGGTTTGAAATGTGCGCACAAAGTCGCTGATAAGAATCGAACCCCCAACCTCATGGTTGCAGTAGAAGAGCTCTAACCACTTGAGCTAATCATTTAATCGTTTATGTTTTAGTTTTGTTAGATTATAGAAAAGGAAAAAACTGCATAATCATGCATCATATTGATTTAGGTGATTATGTCTTTTATATTGGCTAATATGACGCGTGATGCAACATACAATAATAATTGAATAGTTTGAGAATTTGTCACCAAGCTAAGCATTTACTACCTCTGAATCATTTCTGTGAGGATCTCAAGTTCTTCAAATACTCCGAAGGCATCATATATATCGTCGATTATAGACGTTACCAAAAACACCTTTGCAAATATTTTTCTACCGAGGGAATACTGAGGTTCATAAAAAGGTCCCAGGGTCCAAAAGTAGGCCTCGGCTAATCGATCTCTTGCGAAAGAATAGCTTGAAAGTATGCCCTGCCACCACCTGATTAAAATTTGTAGTCGTAATACTAAATGTTAGCTTCTGCCTTAGTATGATTCGCAAACAGTGGCTCTTTCCTTAGCTTGGATAATAGCCCGACTTATTAACAGAGAAAGCAATATCACAAACAATCAGAAAAATCATAACATCACCTGCCAATGTCCCTAAGCTCCTTTTTGTGCAGTGATTGAACAAAATTGAAATCAAGTTTCGCAAATTCCAGCAGACTTTTCTTGTGCAAAGGATCATTTTCATACATGTTGATGTAGTATCTAGATTCAAGACGTGTCATTCCCTTGTGAAGTGGCTGTTGTAGAGCATGTTTTACTCTCTGTTCCATGAAGCCATTTAAGTGGTCGGCAGTGGATGAAAGGTGTGTTGTAGTGAATGCAAAAGCCTTCTCAAGTACGTGCTCTCCGTGTATTCTAACATGTGAAGCTTCATACAAGCTTAGTAATCCTTCCACATCACCAGTTATCGATTCCCTGAAACTCCCTTCTGCATCGGTAAATTTGTCGAAGATATCTGCTTCGTCAACAAAGTCAATAAGAATGATGAAATTGCAAAAAAAACGAGCGTACTTCAACCTTCAATTAAATTCCCATCAGGCATCAGCAGCTAATTTAGACACTTTATTTATACCATTTTCTCTTAGAGTGCCAATATTTTGGTTATTCAGTTAGAGCGTAGTAAATACATAAGACTATAAAGAGATCGAGATCATGAAACTAGACCACTAAGGAATGACTCATCTGTTAACAACAGCAACAAATCATTCTAGCTCATATTATGTCGACGGCATTAAACGATAAGCTGAGCTCTTACATATTACATTTCTCCAATCTATGTCGAGCTATTTTAAGATGAAAATAAAAATATTTTATTAAAATTCATTATAAAGTTAGACAACTGTTTGGATAATTATCGGTATTAAGCCAGAAATATCAAGTATTTTATAAATTTTAAATTGGAAGGAAAAGAAGCTTAATTTGAATCTTAAAGATTAGATCGACAACTTTTGTGTAATCTGTTTACCTAGCTGTAGCACAGAAATACACAGTATAAATAGAATTGAAACGTACCGCAGGAGACATAAAAACCATATTACATTTCTCATGTGCATGATCTTGACTACCGAAATATGTGTCGAAGATATGTTGCAAGATATCTTGAAGCTCTCCTTCAAAGTGGTATGCAATACCCAAGCGAACTATTGCATCGATGAAGCTAAGTTGTTCCAGAGGTTTTTCAACATTTGCAGAAAACTCCTGTCTAAGTTTTTCTTTGAGCTCTTCAATTTTTTTCTCCTGAGCGCAACTTTCCTGCATGAAATAGTTTAGTTTGAACAACTTGCCATGAAATTTTTCTATACCTGTATGTTTGATCGATTCAAATATGTCAATTTTACGTTTAGTTTGTGGACTATTTGGCACTCACTGTTACCCATTTCTTTCTTTCTCACTTCGAAGTCATATTTTGAAGAATAATAATTTAAGATATATATTTATTCAGCTAGTCTTGGGAGACACCGTCTATTTTTATTATAAAAGTAGACCACGCCATGCTGGCCCAATAAAGACATATAAATCTACAACTAATATGAGCTTATAGGGAGCATAAGAAAATTTACCTAGTATAAAGTTGGTCTACTTTTATAATAAAAGTAGACAGTCTTTTCTAATAATTTGTGATATTTAAAACACTCACAATTTTATAATGGTTCGTTTTATATTTTAAAATACCTCTATGATTTATTATTTAAAATATTTTTTTTTCAATTGTATATTTTTCGCTAGTGGAATAGATAATCTTTAATAATGTCAAAAAACAAATATGAGGAAATGACAATCACAAGTGTAGTCCATATGCATGAAGCCATGAATCAAATGTAGGAGGGCACAACGCAAATGCAGCAACGCAAAAAACAAATGTAACATTGCACTTGAAATTAGATGCAAGGTTATGGGGTTCTAAATATTAAAGACAATTTACGCAATCTAGAATATTGAACAAATGAGGCGGCATATAAAAATTCATTGTTACTGAAATTAGATAACCTCATCATCAATTGTGTAATTGAGGAATAGGTCACCCCAAATGCTTGGGTGAAATTTGGCTACCGGACGTTCTTTTTCTGCTAGGGCATTTTGTAAGGATATTTGCGTAGGCATTTGAAACCTTAATAGGCTAGCTTCTAAAGTTATAAGTATTGAACTGAAAGTATTATGTGGTGCGTTTTCCAATAATTCGAGACTCATTTATATAGTGAACTCGCCGGACATTAGTTGGATTTTTGCGTTTGACAAGTATGTGGTACTTGGGGTGCTACTCCAGCTGGGCGAGGAATATTCAAAGCTCAAGTTTTTCCCCGTAAAACGAAAATGACACATGATTGGTACTCCAGCATAATTGGGAATTATTTAAGATATTTTTGATGCAACGTCACAGTTTTTTGGGAGTGGTCATATGCTTCGTTAGTGGAATAGAAGTTTAACTACTTTAATCCCTAAGGTGGACAAACCACAAGAAGTTTCTCATTTTCGGCCGATAAATCTTTGTAATGTTTTATACAAGTGTATCTCGAAGTGCTTGGTCAATAGGCTTAGGGATATTCTTCCGAGAGTGGTGGATCCGTTTCAGAATGCGTTTGTCCCGGGGAGAATGATGTCTGATAATTGCCTGGTTGTGCATGAAATTATGGCGCTAATAAACCGTACTACAAGTGGGAGGACTTGCTATGTGGCGCTTAAGATAGACATGAGTAAGGCCTATGATAGGGTTAAAAGGGGCCTTTCTTCTCAAGGTGCTCCAGGCTTTTGGGTTTCCTTATTCTTTTATTCAAAGGGTCCAGCAATGTATTGCAACTGGTACATGGTATGCCTTCAGACACGATTATACCTACGTGTGGATTACGTCAAGGAGATCCATTATCCCCATTTCTCTTTGTCCATTGTATGGAAATTTTGTCGTGTTTGCTATGTTTTCATGAGTCTCAAGAACACTTTGATGTTATTAAGGTCTCAAGAAATGCTCCTTCGGTGTCTCAATTGTTTTATGCGGATGCTATTTTGTTTTTTAAAGCCACGGAGGAGGCTTGTTGCAATATTGTTGGAATTCCGCAATCTTTTTGTCACATGTCGGGGGAGATTATCAATACGAGTAAGTCTTTCATTAGATTCTCCCCTAACACCCCTCCAACAGCTCGGGAGTGTTGCAAGAGAATTATTGGAATTCGAGAAGTGCCTACTTTGGGCAAGTGTCTGGGAGTTCCTGTTGATATCACTGGGGCTAGATTTGCGGACTTTAATTTTATAGTGGATATGGATTTGCAGCGGATTAATTCTTGGAATAGACATAGAGTTTCGCAAACAGGGTTTGCACTGGTCAGGCAATCTGTGTTGCATCAGCCGAAGGGTATGGGTGGGCTAGGCATCCGTGATATTAGAGCTTTTAATGATGCCTTGCTTATGAAGCAAGCGAATAGGCTTCTTCAACACCCTCAGTTACTTATTTCTCAAATTTATAAGACAAGGTATCATAAGCACTTTGGTTTCTTGTCTGACTCCCGTGTGAATAATCCTCGAATTTCTTCGAGGGCTTGGAAAGGCATTGCTATTGGCATTCGTCTGCTGAGAGGTGGTATGGAATGGAAAATAGGTTTAGGTTCGAAAGATAAGTTGATAGATCCGTTTTGGACCCCTTGTGAAGGCCAGTGTATTCGAGAGGATATTCCCCTTGCTATGTTTAAAGATACCATGGTGTCTGAGCTTATTACCTCCTCTCCTCGTAGTTGGGATAGAGCTAAGATTTTTAGACTGTCTGGTTCAGTTTGTGCGCAACAAATTATCTCAACGGAATTACCTATGAATGTAGAGGAGGATTTTTTGCTTTGGCGTTACACGAAATCAGGTATTTTTAATGTCAAGTCTGGTTACTATTATCTTATGAAGACTAGGCAAACTAGTGTGCAGATGCCTGTCTCGGATCAGAGCTTTTGGAAAAAATTATGGGCTTCGTCGTTATTCCCTTAATGGAAGCTCTTTGTTTGGAAGATGTATTATGGTGCGCTTGCAGTTAGAGAACGTGTAGTGGCTCATCACATGGATGTCGAGATTGCTTGTTCTTTTTGTGCGGGCCCGGAGGAGAGCATTGACCACTTGTTCAGATTTTGTAATATAACTAAACATGTTTGGCATGCTTCCTCATTGGGTATTGATATCCAAGATGGAAGTCTAATCCCGTTCAATCGCTGGTTGATTGACATTATGCAATACCTGTGGAAGGTTGATGATTCAGATTATAAAATTTCTATGTTCGTGGGCACCCTATGGTCTTTATGGTGTCACATAAATGAGATTGCTTTATCTAAGGTTCAGGTAGATTCTGGATGGGTTGTGACTAATGCTTTGGAAATTGCGACCCAATTTCACCTTACCATGCAGTATCGTAACTCGGCTAAGGGACAGAACTTGATGGATAGACAAGAATGGCCTCTTGGCTATGTTCGTCTAAATATGGGTTATTCTTCGATTCAGTCATACGGTTATGATCAAGGATACATTGTTGAAGTTGATGGATCTTGGAAAGCTAGTCAGTTTATTGCTACTGCAGTCTGGGTGGCTTGGAATGGTAATCGCAGTGCCAAGTTAGCAAGTGATACTAGTGTTGGTTATTTTGCTAATAGTCTAATGGCTGAGGCGCAAGCATGCTTTGGTGCGATACAATGGGCAGTTCGGTGTAATGTCATGCGGATCACTATCTTTACTGACTCATTACAGTTGGTGCTCATTTTGCGGAATGGTGTGCGTACTCCCTCAAGTGTTATGTGGGTTTGTTCGGATATAAGAAAATTGGGTTCTCAATTGGAAGTTTGCATGGTTTGCAAAGTTCATAGGACAGAGGTGAATGAAGCTCATCAGCTGGCAGTTGCGACTAGACATCAGATCGTTTCTGCTAGGGTTTAGTTTTTGAGTAGTACTGGTTGTTTTGTGCTTTTCGTTTGCTATTTTCCTTGTCCAAAAAAATAAATAAATAAATAAAGTCATCGTTATGAGTTGACTGTTTAGTCCATTAGCACTCTCTTTCCTTTTTTTTTTTAGTCTTATTTTTCTGGTTGTTCCCAGTCTCCTCTCTCCACCTCTACTCACCCCAACTATTACAGCCCTCTCTCTCCACCCCAGTCCGCCACCCCAACTACATAAAGCACTCAATCGGAGCACCATCATCCCTGACCCACCTCTTCAATCACTCCCTCTCACGATACATCCTCGACCATTTATCCTGCCAACCCACCTTCCTCCTGCCAGGCTACTATAATGGCGACCACCACCAACAACCACCACCTTGCATCGCAAATGACAACCACCACTACGTCCATCCACATAAATTGTATGCTTGACAGTATGTATGAAACTATATGACAGTTACATGACACTTTTGTAGTATAATTGCCATTCTTGATTGTATTGCTGCACCTTTTAGATTGAGTATGGAGATGGTGGATTTATGGAAGAGAAGGTGATGAGGAGGTGGTGTTTGTGGTGGAGGTGCCTCGTCAGTGGTAGTGTTGTTGGTGTTGCATTTGGTGTAGAGGTGCTGTAGTGGTGGACTGGTGGGGGACTAATGGAGTGGGTGTACCACTATACTGTGCTGAGTAACTGCTAGAGTAACGAATGGAAAAAAATCCCACTCGGTACGATGACCGTATCAGCCCTCCTTCCAAACAATACACTAAATCCGCATATCAGTTTTTTTCTTATTTTAAGCTGACCATGGCAGGGATTTTGAATCAAGAGCATTCTCAATATAACAATCAAATTTCTGGGAAGTTCCAAGTGCGAGTTTTAGGAATACAGCAGTATTAGAACTCATGAAAGAGAGCTTTGTTATCCTTAGTAGTTGTATATACTTCCTCTGTTTCAATGAGAAGTTAACGCTTACAGGTTGCATGTGAGGGGAAATTCAAACAACATTAACTTCCCAATGGAACAGAGGGAATATTTTGCTCGAGTATGGACTAAAGCTAATAATAGAAACTACAAGAAAATATTTTATAATCAAATTTAAATACTTAATTAATTGTTATGCCCAGGGGAATAGTAGTCGGTCACATATACTACTTTTCTGAATAGATAAGAAGAAATACATAAAAATTAGGAGTGTCTTCTTTCGAAACAAACCCCTAACTTATCTTGGAACAAAATATCATCTATTTCATTTAACGTAGAAGAATGTCATAACAGACTATGTCAAACAAAGTGGCCTAAATTCGATGTCCAATCTGCTGATTTATTTTTTTCTTTTGAAAGTGCGCGAGATAATAATTGAGTCGACGGAACTAAGGAATTTTTTTCGGTTCTTCAATCAAAGTATGTATGTTCCCTGGGCAACTGAAATGAACTTTGAGAGCTTGAATTACATTTAACTTGTCACCTTTAGTATGGACTTTTGAAAAGCCCATTAGAATTTCTTGATAAACTCCATTACGAATATCAGTAGTTTATGCTATAAGCTAAAGTATCACCAATAGGAGAGGTACCCACCACTACGAAAGAGCCCATGTCGTCCCTAATGATGAAAGCCGAAATAGCTTGACTGTTCTTTACGAGAATCATCGTAGTTGATTTTGATAAAGTTAGTGTGAGGAGTCGACCATTTGACAAGTGTTAACGACAGAGGAACAAAAGATGGACTTGAAGAATTGTTATTTTTGAGATAAATGTTTGAATCTAGGTCAGTTCGGGTTTGCCATTCCTATAAAAAAAAGTTAGCTTTATGGAAAATACAAAATTCATTAAATTCAATATACCTATAAAAATTATTTTTTATCAGTCAAAACACCGTATAAGAGCGTAGCAAGTTGGGATAAATCAATAGAGTTCAAAGAAACAATGAAAAACTATTTGCCAAACTACATCTCAAACATTAGAGACTTTCCACCCTATATTTGCATCAATATTCTAAACCCTATTTGTATAAGAGTATTTAAAGAATAAATGAAAAATTGTCTCTTCAAATTGGTTACAAAGGGGACTAATAGTCGGGATTGGAATACAGTATCGTAGCAAGTCGGAATAAATCAATAGAGTTCAAAGAATTAATGAAAAACTATTTTCTAAACTAACATCCCGTACATTAGAGACTTTCTACCCAATATTCGCTGCAATATTCTAAACCCTATATGTATGAGAGAATTTAAAGAATAAATGAAAAATTGTCTCCTCAACTGGTTACAAAGGGGACAAATAGTCGGGATTGGAATACCGCTATAGGCAAGACAAGATGTTATAGGAAGGCCAATTTTAAATGTTTGCCAAATAAAAATCCTTATCTTAGGATTAACATTTAAATTTCATATCCAATAGAACGACCATTTCCGAGAGAAGTCCGGATAACACCCATGGGCTAGCCATGTGGAAGACTTTGCTAAAAACGAGTCATTAATTGTTAGTCCCCAATATAGTTAATCTTTCAAATAATTCATTTTTTTTGGTGAACAAAGACGAGGGAGAAGTCCCTCTTTCAAATAATTCATGGGAATAAAGATACTAAGAATTTATTTTGCTAAATGAGATGGGACTAGAGCACAAATTTTCTTATAATCTCTTTTTTTTTTGTGAGATGGAGGAGCAACAATACGTTCTCATAACGACTAAGGTCACAACAATTATCGGTCCAAAAGTTAATATATATATATGTCATTACCAAGTTTCCATACTATCTCTTATTTTAAAAGTTCTCTTGTTCAAAAAATATTCTACTGTTGAATAAAGACTGTTCTCCGTGCTTAAGAGAGAGAATTGGCTGCTCAAACATTCATTTATTTACCACCCTTACAACTAGATTCATGAAAATCAGCTTTTTTAAGAGCCTCATCAATAATTGGACAACCTAAGTATTTTCCAATATTATTAGTCTGAGAAATATTATATAGCCCATCTATACGATCCATGGAATGATTATTAGTTTTCTTTTAACAAAGATACTACATTTTTAAAAATTAATTTTTTGTCCTAATTCTAAACAAAACTTCTCCAAGATTTTCTTAAGGTTGATATTTGCTTACGTAGTGGCCTTACAAAAAAGAGACTATCATATACAAATAAAAAACATGGCGTCTTAGGCGCCTTATGAGCTATATTAAACCCAATCCCTGATTTTGGATCTAAGGATTGCTTAAATAATATTTTATTTTCTAATATGTCCATGCACAAAATAAAAAGATAAGGTGATAGTGGATCACCCTGTCTAAGCCCTTAGAAGGTGCAAATGACTACAATGGTTCATTATTAACTAGCATAGTGTAGGAAACAGTAGTGATACACTTTCTTACCCAACCAATTCACCTTTGGTGAAAACCCATATCGTGTAGACATTTAAATACGAAATTTTTCAGTCAATTCTACCATAGGGTTTCTCCGTATCTAATTTAAGCGCAAATCATACCTTCTTGCTACTACTATTTTTAAAGCTTGACACAAATTCATGAGTGCTAAAATATGACTCTTCCATGAACAAAGGCACTTTGAAAGGGTGACATAACCAGCTCAAATATAAGTCTAAAACGATTGACCATAATTGTAGAGATAATTTTAAACAACGAGTTACAAAGGCGTATTGGTATGAAATGGTTTGTATAATCTGAATTACCAATTTTCGCAGTTAATGCTATAAATTTATGATCGATTTCTTTTAAAATTCCTCCATTATGGAAAAATGCTCGTATATAATAACATACATCTTTCCGTATGATATTCCAATATGTTGGATAAAAACTAGGGTTGAATCCATCGGAACCTGGAGGTTTATTAATAAACATTTCAAACACCGCAATTTTTATTTTGTCATTTGAAACTGCTTGAAATAGGTGCATGTTATCCTCGTACTCCGTATAAAATAATCAGACCTTGTCGAGGGTCGTATCCTTGTCGTCTAACCAAAGTCAAAAACTGTTTATTCCTCAAAGTTCAATATGACCAATAAACGTTCAGTAGAAGACTTAAATAGCAAAGTATTATTGAAGTTTCAAAAATCCTAAGCGAAGTTTAAATATTCCAAAACAATGAGGAATGGAGTATTTGTCATTATTCGTCGCCACTCCGCCTGAGCCCGAATGTCAAACTATTCAAATCTCAACTTGACAACTTGTTCACCATAAGATAAGATTTATTACTGAATCCGTAAGACTAATTAAAGAATTTAGTGCCAATTTGCAACTGTCCAAATCAGCTTGTTGAAGGCTGATAACGTCATTAAGTATTGAGTTCATTCTCTCAAGCATGATGAAGGCTGCTCTTGACTTGGTACAGTGGTACGCCCACGAATGATGACCAATGACGAGAACAAGCATAGCACTATAGCAGCTACAGTAGCTTCTAATCAATCAAGTGGATCCATTATTAACAATACAGGGCATCTACTCTTGCTAAGAAAGGTATAGAATCAGATGTGACAAGAACTGTCCATTATGCAATCCCAATTGTAAAGGGAGACTATGAGAAGGATTTGAAGCTCATCACCGTTCCATCCGATGATTAGCACAAGGAGCAATCAGTTGAAGAAGATAGCTAGGAGTTTTTTTGCTAGTTGATGTTGGTTCCTTTTTGGTGGCTTTTTTGAACTATGTAATCTACCATCTCATCTTAGCTAATCCCTGTAATGTTATGAACAATCTTATCGTTCATTCGTTTATATATAAGCTCTATTTCCTCCCCTTAAAAAAAAGACCAAGTAGGTCGTCGTGGCCAACATTAGAGTTGGGCTGTTGGCCAATAATTTATCAAAGAACTGTAGAGTTCACTATAAATGACAACATATAATTGAAATTGTATGGCATCACCCAAAGGTTGTGTCTAAATAAAATTATTATTATTATAAGTAAATTCTATATACTAAATTTAATTATAGATTTTAGAGGATCTCACGCCCAATATTACCACTTTTGCTGATGATATCGTGTAGTCTCGTCATTCCGGGCCTTGCATGTGGGAAACACAAAAATTCTATAATATGCGACGCATATGATATACGTTGACGTATATAATAAGAAATTCAATGACAACTGTTTAGAGATGTAAAAATAGCCGTTAGATTAATACATTTAAATTATAATAAACGTCGACGTATATAATAAGAAATTCAATGACAACTATTTAGAGATGTAAAAATAGCTGTTAGACTAATACGATTTTAATTATAAAAAAATATAATTTAGACAATACATGTAAATTCATTATACTAATCTTTCAAGAATTACAAATAAGTCACTGTAGTTTATAAAATGTACTTATAACATCTAAAGGAAAGATTAAATGAAAATTAATTTAATACAACAAACTGTCGGTTTATTCTCACAAAACTACAAGCTGTATTCTCGGGTATATTTTCATCCTGGTTGTAAAACTTTTTAATAAGAAAGTATCAAAATGTATTGAAGCTCTTGATTAAAGAACTAACAATAGAGGAATTCGTTCGAAAATCATAGACGTCAACTTAATTTCGCCATGTTTTAGTTAAATTTGTGCTCATAAAGTTTTCAAAAATCAATAATTATGGACGTGTTGTTTAAGAAGTTTGGCAATTTGGTAAAGAAAATGTTACATACAATAATTGTACCAAAGGAAACACGATCCACGTTTTAGGTTAGTTGAATAAAGCTACAATGTTTAAGTTAAAATATGGAAAATTTCCATTTTGGGTACCCGACATATAGCGAAATTCCACTTTGAGTACCCGTCATTTGGGTATTTCCATTTAGGGTACGCGACAGTAATATGTAATTCCACTTAGGGTACCTCTCTTATAACACCGTTAAAGATCCGTTAAATATGGTGACGTGGCCCCATCAACACTTTCTTCTCCATTGCCTCACTTCACCCCAATCCCCATAC
>CAAKMY010037767.1:0-11365 GCA_901111285.1 Corrigiola litoralis
ATGGGGAAGTGACTGGTTGAGCTGCTTAGAGGCAGCAAAGGCCATACCTCCTAGGGGCATGGGCATGGGGACGACAACATATAATAGCACTAGAAGTTAAACCTTATTTCACTACAAAATCCCAATTAGGTATTAGTGGGGTTTCCTCGGACACATCCAAAGGCTAGTGACTATTCACGATGCAAGTTTCGATGATCAGAAGACACTGAATGTGATACCCCAGATTTGAGATTGAAATTTGATAAGTGCTTCAAAGGATTCATAATACTACTCATACCAACAAGATGCATCTTCTTTTCAGGGAGCTTATTCACTTATAAACTCCACAATTAAGAGTGTTTGGCGGGGAGTAGTAAAAGGATGGGTGACCTGCTGGGAAATTTTTCAGGTGTACACAAGCGAGGACAAAATGCACTGAAAAGACTTGTGTTGGTACCATAGGGGTCAGTACATACCCTGAAGAGCCACATTAGGTGATGTTCGCCAGCCAAAAAAGGGTTGCGGTGTTACACTGAAAGACTGTTAATTGTAGCTTCCCATAATTCTAAGTCGGAACATTCGAAAAACCCTAGTCTTTCATGTGTACAACTGTAGTGGTTGAGAAATAATAGAGTACTTATCATTTGGTGCAAATGTAAGAATGTTTAATTCGAAATTAAATTGAAATTTTGATTCCTAGATATGTTAGTAGGCCGGAGGGGTCATTTCGGTGTCATTTTCTCACATCATCAATTTTATTTTGTCCCAAATAGGAGGTTTTCTTGAAAATAATGAGTAAAAAAAAAAATCGAAGATGTGTACTAGTCAGTATATATTTTTGAAAGAAGTACTATTTAGTATTTAATGTAGTTATTTCTTTTTGTAATTTACCATTAACATTAGTCAAAATAGAGCAAAATAGACCTTTATGCAGGGTATGGAAAGGACTATTTGAGGAGGATGGGTATCTAAAAGTTGCGATTTATCAAAGGAGCAATTATGAGACATAGATACTACTCAGTGGTTTTCTTGTGCCATGATTTCCTTTGTAATTAAATAGAAAAAGTTTGAGGAATCAATTTGCCATTAGCGGTTAAGCAATCACATATGATATGCCTCATTCAAGAGCCTTAACAAATCATGTAAATAACAATGCAAAGGCAAATTTGGTTCACCTTCATTGTGGACCAAGATTTCCAACCTATGCAGCCAGCCATCCAAATAAAGTGACCATCCATCTCTGAGTGGGAAGTACGCAAGAATCCCCAGTTTTTATTGTACAGTACTTGTTGTGGAAGCCTGACCGCTCTCATTTCTCATTAGTCATAATTCTTCAGCTTTTCTGATAAGAAAAATTACAAAAACTGATAAGTTTGGTTAGATCGTTCGAAGGAGATAGCAACTGGTTCCTATGCATCAGTGTATACCTCTGATAACTTTAAATCTAACAGGACTACTGTTATTTTTTAACAGGGAACACAATACGCACACAACAAGATCATGGAAATCAAAAAGCTCTTGTCCAAGCAGGCTAAGGGATGTCGCATGCACACGGCGTTACCCTTCCACTGCAAAAACACACGGCACACATCATGGAGATCAAAAAAATCTTGTTGACCTTTACTTTAACGAGTAGGGATGCTGTTTCTTATCGATCACTTATGAAAATATAGTTCACTCTAAAATAAGAGGTAACAAGGAACAAATTGGAGTGGCAGACACATGATATACCAATTACCAAACACCAATTGACAAAAACAACAAAACTAGTAGAAGAAAACACAAATAAAATATCAAATGAAGTAAAAATTGATCTACATTGACCCTTGAAATGATGAGGAAACAAATGTTTCTGATTCACTAGAATAAGGCATAATTGAAAATAATTAATACAAAGTACTTTACTAATAATAGATGATATAGGTGATCAGAGGAATTGGTTACACTCATTAGTGAATCAGAAACATTTATTTCCTTATCATGAAATACTAAATTTTTAAATTGTAGGGAGTCAAGATTATGTGATATTGCAGCTTGCTCACTCGCCAATAAAACCTTTACTAATTAGCTCTTTATGCTCGAAAAGGTTGATCTACACTAAGTATTGCAAACCAAACACACACACAAAAAAAAAAAAAAAAAAACTAGTTTTAAACAATGAAGGTGTGAATAGTAGCCAACCTCTAGGCATAGGACCATATTCAATTTGACCCTTTGGCATATTTTAAGTAGGAAATGAAGTTACATGATACTCTGGCAGTGTTGCTCTTTCGCATTATATATATGCCCATGCTGAGGCTTGATTCTAATCATCACTCACCCTACTTCTCTGCTTAAACCTCCCGTTCCATCGTCATTATTCTTCACCTTATTCCTACACTTTTCATCAGCTTTTTTCTCCTCTACAACTACCAGACCGTACAAGAATCCCCTTCTCAAAACATGGCTAAAATCCAACCTGCGAAAATCTTTGTACTTTTATTTATTCTAATCACCTATCAAATACTTTCTGGTGAAGGGAGGCACATAAGGTCACTAAATGTAGTAGGTATCAAGTCCGGGAAGAGTGTCTCTCTTGCAAGCATCAGAAAGCTTGCTAGCCTAATTACCCGCTCCGACCACATCCAAGCATCAAGTGCGAAAATCAGTCCAACCCGCGCCTCCACAAGCAGCAGTCACACAGTGGATTCTGTACAGGTTAACAAAGTAGACAGTGCTGCGCAAGCTGACTGTCCTGGTGCAAAATGCCTTGATGATTTTAGACCAACAGCACCCGGGAAAAGCCCTGGGGCTGGTCATGCATTTGTGACTAACACAAACGATGTCTCACCAAACCAGGAAACTAACAGTCCTAATATGTGGAATAGTCTTGCAGCCTCAGCTGATGATTATCGACGTACAATACCTGGACGCAGTCCAGGTGCTGGCCATGCCAAAGAGGACAGCATAAATCCAAACCTTAGAACTACAGAAGTGAAGAAATATTCTCCCTCAACATTCCCATCTCCCAGCACATTGTCTAGTGCTTCTTCTGTGGTATATCAGAGCGATTTTCGACCTACTGCACCTGGTAGCAGTCCCGGTGCTGGTCATTTGGATGACTCAGAGGGAACCAAAGACTGTGTTGGTGCGAAATGTATAGATGATTTCCGACCTACAGCCCCAGGTAGCAGTCCTGGTGCTGGTCATTTGAATGACTCAGGAGAAACTAATGATTGTGTTGGTGCGAAATGTATCGATGATTTCCGACCTACAGACCCAGGTAGCAGCCCCGGTGCTGGTCATTCTTTTGTAAACAGCTCGGAGAGCAATATGTCAGGACAAGGCGTAGCGCACCCTAAAGCAGGACAAACAGATGACCACCGGTCTACTTCACCTGATCACAGTCCGGGTGCTGGCCACGCAAGGAAATGATGAAGCCGAATTCTTTCATGCGTGGATAACTTCTACAAGTTGTTAATACTCATAGCTAGCACAGAACACAAAAAAAATCACTAGGATTATAGATGTAAAAAAGTATCAGTTGTACGACCAAATTCCTAAGCCTCTGATCTGTTCAATAAGTTTTATCTTCTGTCAACAGTTGTAGCTTTGAAGTGTATCACAAAACATAGATGTAGAATTGGTGATTTGTACCATGTCCGTCAAGTAGTGTCAGGAGGAAAAACTATGGTAAAGGAAACTGTCATCTAAATCCCTTGCTAATCTGTCACTTTACATCATCTCCCCTCCCCTCCTACCAGGCACCAGCCACAACTACAACTCTACAAGTCACAGTATCTTTTCTTTTAGCTTGGTGACAGCAAAATGCTGTGATAACCACATTTAGTTGTACCAATTGAGTAGCCCTATGAGGATCATTACATCAAATAAGCAACAAATCTGTTAGAATGGTAAACTTTCAGAAGAAAAAACGATGAAAACAACTGGTAGATGACCATGTCTTCACATCCCAGAGAGTATAAACAGGGCATAGGTTGATTTGAAGCAGAACAGACAAAACCACTTATGTTATTTAGCACCAACTGAGTAATATAAGCAAAAGCACGAAGATGAGAATGTTCAACAAGAAAGAAAAAGGTATATTGAACACAGTGCATGGACAGTTCAAAAGGTACTCCGTAGGTGTTAATATCATACTATCTCCAAGCGTGCAGTTGGACTTTCACAAGGTTTCATGTTAATGTGCAATGACTTTAGAATATTAAGTCCAATCATCACTTGTTCTGTGACACCAACCTCCGTTGACCTTCCAGTGTTTTTTCGTTTTTCACCGTGCGGTTGAGTCCGGGTTCGAGTCGGGTAAGACCATTAGGACGGCAAAGTTCTCGCTCAGTTCTCGCTCTATCGCGATTTAGTTAACTTATAAGTTAATATTGACTTGTTTGTGTGAATAATATTTGGTTGACCAAAAAAAAAGTGTTTGTTAACTACATTTTTTAGTAGCTTATAAGTCTTTTCTAGGTTATAGCTTATCAAAAATAAGCTAACCCAAGTAGTTTAGAAAAAAATAAGGTACGAGTCATAAATCTATTCTATTTTTGCCCAAGTCTTTTTACAAAATAACAAGCTTATCCATTAAATCCTAAATATTATTTTCGAATATAAGCATGTTATTTTGTGAAATATCAGTTGTTGTTACCAAACACTTCCATTAAAAACTTATCAGTTTTCAGTCACCTTATCAGTCTTAAGCCACCTTGTCAGTCTATTTTACCAAATATAACCAAGATAAAACAGCCCCTTACCAGTTGAGTTAAGCGCTCTGGGTACCTTCCTATTGTACTAAGTTTTGTGCCTCACATCCCATCACTGGAAAACAGGTAATTAGTGTTTGAAAGTTTTTTCATGTACTGTATAACGTAAGGAGTTATAAAAAAAAGTTAAGTAACAATTTAGTCTTTTGAAAAGATAAAAAGAAGAACTTCAATTTTGGACAATTCATGGATTTTCTTAGATGCCAGATTTCCAAAATCAATACAAAATCAAACCTAGGTTCTAGAACAAGTTAACAAATTGGAATTCATTTATTAACAAATGTTTTTCTTCCATCTGAACTCATTTCAATAATTCTTTTAGTTGCTTTAATATGTGCAACTGTTGTGGCTGGTCAATATTATATTTTTACAACCAGCAACCCAAATGAATGTTAATGAGGATAGATTTTGTAAAAAAAAAAATTGGCACAATTCATGGATTTTCTTATATGCCATTTTCTAAATCTATTGCTCAATACAAAGGGTACATTATTATTCCAGGCTAGTCTTGGTAGAGACCGTCTACTTTTATTATAAAAGTAAACCAAACCATGCTGGCCCAATAAAGACATATAAATGTACAACTCAATTTGACTTCTAAGGAGCTTAATAACTTTAGCTTGTAAAGAGTTTGTCTACTTTTATAATAAAAATGGACGACTTTTCCTAATAATTTGTGTTATTCTTAAAGCCAAACTAACTTACGAATGCAAAGCTCCTGACGGCAGCCAAAAAAGTCAATAGGAAACAGAAAACGAAAAGTTAAACGTGGTGAAGATCAGAGACCCTAAACGAACTTTTTTTGAAAGAATAAAAAACACAAGTGTTCAACATTCGTATGTACTTACTCGGCTCTCACTTTTAGCATCAACAAGGGGCTGAAAGAAAAGCACATTTGTTTTCACCTTGACGGTGTAGGAAACTACTTTTAGACTGAGGAAATGTTTCATGATTAACCGATTCATACAAAATGTCTCCAACAAAATATACGATTTAATTATTGTTGTGGGTGAAGAGGGGTGTGAGGATTCGGATGTGGGACAATCCTTTAACATATTGAACTTCCCACCGTTACAAAGCTATTCTGATAAATGTGGCTTGCAATCTTGCATTATTGTACGTTAACAGAAGTTTACAATTTAATATGTGTTGAGAATTGAGAAATAGCACAAAATTATGTTATTGATAAGGACCATATAGGCTAATAATAAGCGTATATGATATATACAATTTTATGATCACATTAATTGCTAACATGTCTTCTTGAAATTATATTAGACCTAACTTAGTGAAGCTTGCTGGTTTAATAGTTGCATTTTGTTTACACAACTACATAGCATTACCTTAACCCAATGCTTTTTACAACAACTGCATTGACATATACTGACATAATTTTGTGATATTTGGATCTAGGGTACGCAATCTACAAATATTGCCGATTCAATTAATATTCTAGTAGTATCTCTCTTTTATTTTTTGTGAATTGGAGCACTAACTTACGTGCTTCTCCGTGTTACAAATTAAAAGACAATAACATAGGAGATGTGTTATAAAATTTAAGGAAACTGAAAGGGAGAATTGCGTAAAGAAAGGAGAGAGATGTTTTACTAATCTCATATGACAGGGTATTCTTAGATCGTATGACATGATTTATTATCAATTTATGTACGACTCATTCTTAGATCTAATAGTAGTGGTCAACAATAGAAAATTTCTTAGTATCCCGTACGCCATTTATTCTAGAATATTATATGACCAGTAGATTGCCGCATATAATTTTTTTCATAATATAATGGACATTATTTGAAATAGAAAATCATCGTTACTTACAAATAAACATTCATCGAGGAGTAAGATTGTTCCAATTATTGAGAGTTCAATATGTTTGGTAGATGTCTTAGGTTCAAATCCTCATATCCTCCATGTACAATATTAGTTGTTCTAAATTCTAATGTACCAAAAAGAAAAACAAATAAACATTCACCACCCACAGAGGGAAGCCTATTTTATGTTATTTTAAACAGAATTTCCTAATCGATGAATAGTTGTGTAAAGTTATAAATTTGGAAAGGTTTCCATATGTGGGAAAACGAACATCACTCGCCGTGAAGAGTTTAAGTCACTTGAGTTGAGGACCATCGCAGTTCGCAACTTGAAATATTAAAAAACCTAGCATTCAAGAAAAGCATTAAACAAAAATTAAATATACGCAAATGGTGAAAAAAATTGGGATTCCCCGACAAAAACAGCCAATCAAGCACTTTTTAGCCGTCTTTTAGAGAACTGCATACTGCGGAATAGTGTACAAGAGGAAGAAAAGGAATACCCGAAGAATCTCCAAAAGCATCTCCCATTGTAACAAGTGAGCACATGACAGCTTTCTTGTATACCATTTCACCTTCAATTTTAATGATAGAGGAGTAATTCTCTAGTTTTAGTTCACGATCATATAAAGTCAGTATATGTAATATGAGGTGGGAATCCAAAAGCAATATTGAAATCCTTTTTTTACATGATCAACAACTTTGTAGACATTCTTACTTCATTTGTATCGCATCTAAAAATTGGATACAATAGCTATTTTGAACAATTTTTTACTATTACTAGACACAATTTTTTTTTATTCCAAACAAGTTATTTCGAGAAACTTCTTTGATAGACACGCATGTGTCTATACAAGACACTTTTTGTGTTAATCCACTCATGTTTATTTTTAAACTGTTTTTGTTATTTTAAGACACAAGGTTGCTTAATCATCTATTTCATATATATATTTTTGTGCATCGGACTTATAAATTCCTTAAAATTTCATAAAAGCGGTACTTATCACAACATTTATGTTTATGACAATATAAAGAAATATTAGAAAGAGTAATATTTTTCTGTTTTTATAAAGCCCAAAGTTAACGGAGTTCTAACGAGAAGTGTATATGAGGTCCTTAACGGAAAAAAATAGTTATCGGGTCCTGATTGAAAAAAAGAGTGTAGGTTCAAGTCCATAACTAATACTTAACTCTTCCGTTAGACTAAATTTATTGGTGACACTCAACTTTGAGTGTCGCTCATTCCTACACAAGATTAAAGAATTTCATCGGGTGATCCTCAACAATTGTGGGTGTGAGTAAAAAAGTTCGGACACATGTCACACAAGGAGTGGCTAAAAGAAGATAAATGAAAAACAAAACAACAAAGATAAAGAGTAATATGGGCACCGAATGAGCACGCGACATCTGGCAATCCCATGTTGCTATTTTCTGATGCACAACCTGCACGCGACAAGTGTCGCTCAACTATTTGTTCAGAGAATATATTAGTTAAAGTTAAAGCTTTGTAACCGTATAATTTATAATTTAAAAAATAAAAATATATATAATACGAACGGTCATATTTTTTGTATTCTATATAAAGAGAACAAATTTGATATATTTTGGTGTCCTTTCTGATTTTATTATTTTTTCTCTCTAAAAAACAATTAATCTCTCATATTACCTACATCATCTCAACTACTTACTATAGTATCTAAAATAAAAAATAAATATAGATATTAAAAAAGTGGTAATAACAATAATAATTTAGTGTTAAAAAAATAATAATAAATACAACTATTAAAAACAAAAGATAAATGATCAAGATAATAAAATATGAGAGAGAAGGTTAGTGGGGTATATCGTAAAGTTGGGAAGTGAAGAGAGGGCAAGGTGAATGGAGTGTCAACAATGAAGTAGAAAAAAAATAAAGTGCCATGGGTCAAAATGGTGTATGTGGCAGGTAAAAATATCATAAAAAATTGGTGACACTTAACTTTGAGTGTCACCAATAAACTTGGTCTTATGTTTACTGTTAACTCCATTTTTATCTTACTATTTATAAAAGAGTCACAGTTGGATACATTACGTCATATAATTATTAATATCTCTTACCAATTATTTTTAGCTTAATTATGATATCTTATAATATTTTATTTGATTAACTCTAAAATTTAGTTTCATAATTATCAATTATATGCATATATTATACATTTTAATAATATTTTTTTGAAGGTGATACACTTTTTATTTTGTCCTTTTTTTTACAACAATGTTTTGCAATTTATCAACAGATCACTACAAGAGCTCAAAACACCAGAAAAACTAAAAAAACCACCCATGTATATACCCACAAAGCCCGACATGATGAACTGCATGAAGGATTCACAAACCAACATAATGAACATGAGGCGACAGACAAGTCCCTACACGATAAATATGAGAGGATAATCAATGATTACTATAAACGTGACGATTTTGATTGATGAAAACAATGTAATTATAAACAAACGAGAGGTTTTTGGAGTTGTTGATGGTAACCCCTTGGTATTTTTCGGTGGCAAGGTCTTTTTGGAGAGACAAGAGAGAAGAAATATAATTGACTTATAGGGTTCACAATAATTAATCTAGTAGTAAATTTTTTTTTATTACTTCTGACTAATATATCAAAACTCGTTCAAGCCATGTTATCATATCATCACTATTCGAAAACCTAAAAAATACCAATTAAATCTAATTATAATAGCAATTGTGGTAACAAAAATACCTTTTTTAAACATAATCCACCATAAATGATTATTATCATAAAATTTCTTTTCATTTTTCAACTTCAAGACCTTACTCATTGGGAAATAAACAACATTATACACAAATGATAACAACAATCTCAAAAATAAACTAAATCCGTAAATAAATAAAAATGTACATTTGCAACGACAACATTTGATTTAATGACTTATGTACCAATTATAAGGGAATATATAATTATAAACTCTACTATCAAATAATATTCGAACTTATAGTATTTTTTTTTTTTTTGGCAACAATGATAGGAGAAGGCCTCATGAAGTGCCACGCCAACAACAATTTAATCCTTCTCGTAATGATATAGTTAATTAATTTTAAGACTAACCAACGAGATGGGGTGTAGTGGTTGCCTTAACCAGTTAACCATGTGGTCAGGGGTTCGATTCTTGTTCATGGGAATGGAGCACATTTGGCCAATCATTTAATTAGAAGAGCACCCGCGACGAAAGGGACTAGTTAATTAAAAAAATTAATATTAAGACACATTTCCTTGACTGTGCATGTGCGCAGTCACCATGTTCAAACGAAGGTCTTTGTTTAATTAGAGACAGTCCGTTGGTACTCTGCCATGCTCGGAATATTCTTTTTTTTTTTTGACAATAGTAAAGGAAACAATTACATAAGTTTAGCCTTGGCCGCAATATTATGGGCCTGGCCATTGAGAACCCTAGGAATATAACAAATTTTAAGACAATGAAAGTTACAGAATAGACTTCTAATATCCGCAATGATGAATCCCAACGAGTCTAGCCGTGTTTCTTCATTCTTCAAAATTCTAACCAGAACTTGGCAATCCGAGTAAAAACGTGCATGGTAGAGTCTTCTCGAAGTCGCCCAACTAAGGGCATCCTTTAGAGCCAGTGCCTCAGCGTGCAGCGCAGAAATTGTGTTAATCTTGTTACCTCTCTCCCCCACCTTAAGACCATCTTTAGTTAAAGCAACCCAACCAGTGGCTTCCACACAATCATTCTTCCAAGCCCCATCAACAAAGAAGTCAATAACATCACAATTCACTGACGAACTTACCAAGACTATGTCCAGATCTTCCTCAACCCTTCGAAGACCTTCATTCATTTCGTTGACCGACTTCTTCCTCTTCATGCTTCCATCAAAACCCGCATCCATCGCACTCTTATAATTACTATCTGCCATAGTAATCAGAATTCTAGGGTCCGAGGTGCAATTATCAAAAATACGCCTATTACAACAGGTCCAGAGAGTCCATAACATAGCAATGAAATATGGCAGTGGATGGAAATCCTTCGAATCCTTTTTCACTAAGAAATCTAACCACTGCCAGGCCCAATCCTGAATTGAATTAACCTGAGAAACACCACAGTTAAACCCTAGGCGACAACCCTGCCATGCATAATTTGCCAACAAGCAATCCCTGAAAATATGGGCAGCGTCCTCAACAACCTGGAGATTATTAGTCTCACAAGAAGAGCAATAATGGTCGACTTCTATCTTTCTCCTAAGGAATTCTTTACCAGTCGGAAGAGCATTGTTAAATAATTTCCATAAGAAAGTCTTCCATTTCGGGACGATGTTCAATCTCCACATGTTTTTCCACCTATTCCTAGTTATGGAATATTCTGACTTATGAGTAAGAGTACAAAATAGAATTTTTTTTTTTTCTGGTGCAAAGAGTACAAAATAGTGTAGTTAGAGTTGGAGCTCCTATTTACAAAGTTTAAAACTTTTATTCATTAAATCTCTCTAATTCGTTAACGCTTACTCATAGGTTAGTGTAATTCTATGCTTGTTTTATTTAATCGAAATACCAACTGTTTGGACACCAACAATTACTACTTTTGTTGCTTTAGGCTTACAAAATTAATGATAGATATTATAATCGAACGTTTTGTCAAACTTTTGAACTTTTTATTTCAGGCACATACATTTACACATCTATACTCTTCTAATTTTATAACCACAGTTGATCACGTGACTCAACTTATAGCGCCTAAGAGATGGGATGACCTTTGAGTATTTTTTTTTTAGGTAGGTAAGGAG
>CAAKMY010037769.1:592-13198 GCA_901111285.1 Corrigiola litoralis
GGGGGGATGGCCCAAGAAACCCCCTCTGATGCCTAAGTCAGATGATGGAAGTGACAAGTGTTATCACTTCGATGACCTAAGCAATATTAAGAGAAACGTATGTGAAATTGGGTCGGGTTTGGAGGCGTACCTTTGACCTAATGAGGTCTCAAGGTTTATATAGGACGAGCAAGGGGCCCACATGTGTATAAGATACCTCAGATTAACCGACCAATACCTTTCCTAATTCTTACCTCCCCCAAGTGGAAGGTAAGATTCTATTAACGGTCATAACGTCCCCACCGACCTTCTGGTAGCCAGAGGTCCATTCTGGTGTCTTGGTCAGGCCTGGCTTCCTGACCATGACATTCTGACTTGAGATTGTTGTGGGCTTTGGGCCGTTGAGACATCAGTGGACTCATTTTGGGCCATAAGGCCTCTTGGTCAGAAATGACCAGGAATATATTAAAAGACGTTTCTATCATGCCATAGTGCCATATAAGTATCTCACGTGAACATTAGAGGTCAATAATAATGAGTCATAATTCTCACAAGAATGGGTTTAGAGAGAATAACTCTCAACTCTCTGTGAAAATTAGTTTTCCCTTTTTCTCTTTCTTCATACTATGGGCCTATGGCTAAGAAAAAAAAAGCTTTCAACTAATTTTTTTCACAATAAAAGATTATGCATAAAGGGTCGAAAAGCACTTTTTTTTATCAAGGCTCACTATTCCGTTGGAAGGGTTGATTTTTTTTTTTTTATGATGTAGGTAAGACAGACCTTTATCGGGCCGAACTCATCTCAGGTGGACCCAATATACACAGGCCAGACCCAAGAAGGGGGGATAAGGGAAAAACCTTCTCGCAAAAGCCTCTAGTGGGGTTTGAACTTGGAACCTCGATCATGATCACCAAGTAACACACCAACCACTAGACCAAGCCTTACTTGATGGGTTGATATACTAATAAGTACCACCGCATACCACATTGTAGGCTTGGATAAGATAGTTTGAGAAGAGACATGCTATCAAATTCAAACAATCATTCTTAAAAAAATTATAAACCTCATCTCAACATCCAAAACGTACATGGAATAAAATGATAAATTTGCATGTTTAGATTATCCAATCAAATTATTTGTCCAGTTTCATGATTGTAAATAGTACCTTTTTGAGTTAAACATAGTAGTGCTTCGGTGCCATTGGTAATAGAAAGCTGTCAATTCGAGAATAATGAGCTAACTGAGATTAACTACATAATTAATGCTAACAAAAGCCTATATCTAATCAACTTCACACACAAAAAAAACCATATAAATTTCAATTTTTAGAAATCTAATTCAATCATTAATACTCAAGTGTAATTATATTAGAAGAAAATGGAGCCTTTTAAATGAAATGGATATTGGGGGGCAAAAGTTTAACTTCTTTAGTATATAATTATGTAGCTAAATAGATATTAGAGATAGGGCAAAAGTTTTGGTGAGGAGGCCTATAAAATAATCAACTTACCCTTCACTAAAGTACTAAAATGACCAAACTAGCTCTCCATTTAATACCCTAACTTCCCCCTTCCTCGGCTGTTGCCGCTGACACTTTTTTTTGACGATGTCAGCTTTACCTTACCTCATTTTCGACGTTGAATCAAATTCTAACTTTCATTTGACCGGAAAATGTTTTGTTTGTGCAAGATCTGAGTTTTTGATAACGAAAAAATACCCTCTTCAACCTCCATCTCCGTTGCAAAAAGTCCGGAAAAAGCACCATGTATGACACCGCTTACTCATTAATAGGGTCGACACCCATTTGCGAAGCAATTGGGGTCCAAACCGCTTACGCACCATGTATGACACCGCTTACCGCTTACTCATTAATAGTTGTGTATTGTACGTTGTCAGCGTCGTGTGATGTTGCTAGTGTCGTGGGGGTGTGGTAATGGGTAGAGGTTGTCGCGGTAGTGGAGGATGGGGAGGGAGTTGCTGTGGTGGTGAGGGAGAGAGAAATGCACGGGGAAGGGGAGGAGAGAATGAGAGAGAGAAACACAGTGGAGCTGCTGCGGTTAGCTAGCGTGGGGGAGGGGTCTGAGGTGGAGGGTGATGGTGATAGTGAGAATTGGGATAAAGGTGGTGAATGTGGAGAGAAGAGTGATGAAAAGTGATGTTGAATTCCAGAATATTTTTGAAAATGAAGCTACATCAACTCCATTATGAAACGTTCAAACTACCAACTTCAACAACTTACATCCATCAATTTGAGTCTTCCAAACTCTATCAACTATAGGAACAGAGCTTTCGTTCTCAGCCCTAGGATTTAAGAATATAAGAGGGCCTAAGCATAGGTTCAAGGATCTTTACAGCAATCGAAGAATGCTATGAAATTCTAGGAACCCCGAAATAAAGAGATAAATCCAGATCCTGACCAAACCACCAAAATTTCCATGAACCTTATCCAATTTAGACCGTATCCTATTTTTTCATCTCGCCCATTTTTCCATGTAAAAGATTCCCTGGAACTGGCAGAAGCACACAAACAATAAGTAAAGTCCTCCATGTTTTTTTTTCAGGCAAGACTTCACTAATCCTGTAATTCATGTGTAGTATGAGACTAAAGTCCCCATGACAAATCTAGAGACCAAAAATGATATCAGCCAAAGCCACCAAATCATTTCGAAGAAGGTGCCTTCAATTAGCATAATTAGAAGCATAGATAAAAGTAAAAAAAAAAAAAAAAGCACTTTATATCTTACTAATTACTAGCCACAAGGCGGTGAATATATTGATCACTATCCAACAAAATGTCATCTCCACCATAGGCGGGTTTCACATAACCCAAATTCTACCGTTTTCGTGATAATTATAATTGTTAACCACTGAAAATCTTCTAAACTTCTTTTTGACATCTATAGAGAATTTCCTCTCCTTAACTCTAATCTCCAAAATACTATCAATATCAACTTTAAATTTCAATAGAACATCCAAATTATTAAATTAAAGGTCCATTCACACCTCTGATATTCCAAGAGCACTTAGTCATTGAATATCAAAAGATTGAGGGTTCCCCACTTGTATGTCTCTAAAAGTATTACATCAATATATATATCAACACTTTACCTCAAATAGTTGTTTAAAAGAATTGTCAATCTAAATATTAGAAAAGCTTTGCATTTTATATATGAAAACCCGAGTACATTTTCTGACAGATGCACCCTTTACAGAATTAAACTCCTAAGTAATTACCTAATATAGCTCATGTTAGCTATTAGTAGATTCCTCTTGGAACTACTAAACCTCATGAGGTTGCTGATTCTGACTTTGAAGATCAACACCATGAGTTTTCTCCTTATAAATTCACCATGATCTTGATCAGAAGCAATCTAGGTGTTATCAAGTTTTTCAAACTTTTTTCTTCTTGCTCATGCAATCTTCAGTCTTATGGCCTTAACTTATGACAACGACCACTAAAATTTGGTATCCATTCACAATGTACAACTTGATAAAGAAAACTACAGTAAGGTGTGCTTAATAGCACCTATGTAGGGAGTGTCTTAGACACATCAACTCTAACCAAAACCCTTGCACTACACGATCTTTTCTCCTTTGGTGTAGACGTGTAGTACATATGTTAGCAAATAGAGGTTTGTCTACTATGTTGGCCACCTTACTCAATGCTCTATGAGACCAAAAGTATGGCTCTAAATCCGAAAAAGAACCCAAAATGGCATCAAAGGCAAACTATCCAGCTCTGTGCAAAATATTAGAGACCAAGGCTTTAGAATAAGAGGATTCCCACCTATATGCCCTTGTCCGCCTTTTAAGTACTTCATTATTTCCTCTTCACAATTGAACATGACGTAGAACCAATATTTATTGTTATACAAGACAAGAGGCTTTAATCCCTCTCTAAATCCTAAGTTCTGACGCGAGCTGATCAAAATTACATTGTTAACTGGAGTAAAGTTCCGAAATCCACCTTCTCCTCTACGTCCTCTTCCTAAATAGTAATGACTTCAACAATTTGACACCCTTTACAAACGCCTAACTTATTACCTCTCACAGTCTTCTTAACCTCCTTTTTTCTATTTCCATTAGGAATTCATGATACTTAATTATCGGTTCTTATCTACTTAACCTCTTTTTTTCTATTTCCATTAAGAATTCATGCTAACCTCCTTTTTTCTATTTCCAAGGCTTATCAGTTTCTCATGTAATACTTCCAGCTGATGCATAAAGATTAAAGAGCTAGCATTATCATCAACATTCTTATCTACCACACCAATTTTTTTCATAAATCTAGAGTTAAAAGTAATGACACTAGGAGACGATAAGTACATGTGTATTATTTTTCTTTGGGGCATTTCTCGGACTGCAAATTGCTACTGTTAGCTTCCTGCTGTTAAGTAGAATCTCAGTCTGTTGGTTTTTTTTTACTAGTGGCGACCTCAAGGTTTTGCCATGGTTGAGTTGTAGAAGGATGACAATGACGCCTATTCTACTGGACATGCAACACACATGTTCCACTTTTCTTGTTTAGAAAAGTTTCTAATCCTAGAATGAGATGAGAGTTTCTCTCGCTAGAAAAGTCTTATATGTTACAATTCTAACAACGTTATTGCTCAAGTCATTAATTCTGAAAAAGTTTGTACTTTATTATACAGACGTTGAATTAGCCAAAACCAAGGACAATAAATTTTATATTTCCTAATTATTAACATGCAATATAGAATATACTATATATATATATATTAATGATACCATTGATGATTAAGATTATATCACCAAAGAAACACATAACTAAACAAAATTTCGAATAAGACATTTAAACCAAAAGTCTTGTATGAAACCGTCAAATTGTAAGTAAAAACTAGACGGCATTAAAGTGGTCACTTTTGGTGTAAATTGTTCAATTTTAGTACAATGTTAATAATAAGTTCCATTTTAACCCAATGGATGGTTACGTCTAATTTTAAGTTAAAATAAGAACTCTTTAAATAACTTGTGCTCTTTAAAATATAGAATCAACACAACATGTCTTCCATAAGAAAAATTTCAATATTGAGCCGCTAACACTAAATAATATGGTAATAAAACTCATGATATTAATTTCTTTGAAAATTTATCCAACATATAATGGCTCTTCAAAATGTTGGAGTCTCTATGGAACTCTAAAATTATTTCTAAGTCTTTCAAACAAAATGAAAAACAACCTGTACGTAATATTACAAATAAACAACTATATATGAAAAAATAAGACTAAAACAATACCTTCTTGAATAACTTGATAAGGTTATTTACATAAGCACTAACCAATAATCTTAAATATTTTTATATTTAGATAGCGTTATAGTTTGTTGATTCAATCTTATAAAGCCATGAATTTATTAAATTACAATACCTGTTAAAAAATTTCACTTGATCACAAACTGACTTTTATTGGTCATTCTTTATTAAAGTAGTACGTAACCATATTAAACCAAAAAAGTAAAATTATAATTTGAAGATCGTGATTAACCATTTTAAGACTATGAGTTAGCATTTAGTTTTAAAATTTGTTGTTTGGCTATTTTTAAGGTGAAATAGATACGGCCCTGTTCTCCTCACATGAATTTCAATGAGTTTCAGTTCCTTTCAATTCTCTCCAGTTTCTTTCAGTTCCTTTCAGTTCTCTCCAATTCTTTTCAGTTCCTTCCAGTTCTTTCCAGTTGCTTCCAGTTCTCTCCAGTTCCTTCCAATTCTCTTCATTTCCTTTCAGTTATCTTCAATTCCCTCCAGTTAATTCCTTCTATTTTTTTAACTAATTTCAGTTCCTTCCAGTCCTCTTCAGTTCCTTCCAGTTCTCTCCAGTTCCTTTCAGTTCTTTTCAGTTCTCTCCAGTTGCTTCCAGTTCTTTCCAGTTTTCTCCAGTTCCTTCCAATTCAGTTCAGTGCAGTTCTGCGAGTTTCAACTAAAGAGAACAGGGCCGTACTCTTACAAGATTTTCTCAATATTCATTTTAGAACTTTCATTTTTTTGCTTGAAATGTAAGATTATAATACCAAGCAAAAACATACAATTACATCCCAAACACAAGGGATAAACCCCGCAATCTTCATATGATTAGGACAAAACATTACCTTCTAGCTAGGAAGGGCCCATCTCCCCTAAATCATGATTAATGCTAAGAAGTCTATCAAACCATCTTCTACATCCCTACTATTTAATTGCTTACATATACAGTTAACTCTCAAACAAACATTTTCTAGCATTTGCCTAGCTACTGCCTTGGGGGGTCTAAATTAATTACTTGATCAAACCTGTTGGTTTAACCAAATATGGTACATAGATGTTGTCAAAAAAAAAAAAAAATGATACATAGTTGCACAACATATAGCTGTATGCCTGTATACACCATTTTTCTGAAATTTACTGCCACTCTAGATCTCCCCTCTGCAGCGAAAACTAATGGTAAAGTAGAAAACTAATTACTACAAGCTACTAGTGATTTCCTAGCTTCCCAACTAAGCTTACAATTTTGCAAGCTATTTTTAAAAAGTTGGTTTTTCTATACCGATTTTTTAAGGTGAAATTTAGATCAAATAAAATAGTTTAGTCAAAGAAGGAAGCTTAAAAAGTTAAAATAAATGACTTGGTAAGATGTTTAAACAGTACCTTATGCTGCTCTTCATTATACGAAATCATCTACATACAGTATTTTGATTTATATGATGGATATACATATGTTAATATTCAATCATTGATGGCGTTGAAACCTTCTACGATCATGATCTACTTTTCATTTTATAATAACTCACCAACCTCCTATGAACAAAAATACAACTTTTACCTACCCTAAAATTAGTCTTCTAATTTAATAGTTTCAATTCTCTGTGCTGGTCAAACTGTGAAATGGACAAAATATATTCGGTTTTGTATCTTGCAACATTTCGCAGTGATATCATGATATGCTCGGAGTACGTTGGTGGACTTACATTATCATTTTTTTTTTTAAACAAAATGTTTTATCTACCTAACAAAAGATCTATAATATATTACGGAGTACTAAAAGGCATTATCACGCATGGTGACATATTAGTTTTTCAAATGTCTTCACACCAACTCTCAGTAGTATTTAGTCAACGGTAACGCAGCATCCTAAAACCTACAAACTTATCTATTTCCATCCATAATAACGTATTAGATGCAATCGATTCCATGCATAAATCAAGGAATTCTATACACCATTTTATCTTTATCTTTAAGATCCTATTCCTTTACAATAAAAGCTAGAGCATATAGTCACAATCTAAAACTTATATGCACATAATTAACTTTTAAACAATATCCAAATAATCAAATGAATATGTAAGGGAAAAAAAGCTAATAGAAAGAAAAATTACAAAAACTTGTGCATTATTGGGGCCAAGAACTAGATTTAAGTTAAAACCGGACAGATTTAAATAAATCATTTTTTGGTTCAGATTTGTAATTTACATTACAATACTAATGAAAAGTAACTACTTTAACTTAGTTAGTGATTAACCACTAGTGATTGACCCCGTGAAACTCACATGGTTGTTTCATGAAGTTTTATAATAAACAAGTTTTTTTTTTTTTGAAGTAAAATTAGAGATTATATTCCACTTCAAAAAAAGGATAACAACCAAGAACAACCAACAGGTTGCAGCATCTAAGTTACAAGAGCCTCAACAATGCTATTCTGCTCATAAGCGTCAAAACAAAAATACAACCTAACACTGACCATGAACTGAATCCTTCTAACAATATAGTCATGGGTATGTTTTACACCAGCAAAAATTCTATTGTTACGCTCAATCCAAAGCTCATACACTGAAGCATTAAGCGCAGACCTAAGGAGCCTCTTAAGCCAATTCCTACCCCTGACATTCCTGGAGAACCAACGAACTTCAGCTCTAAGATTCAGAGTTTTCCTTTTGCTACCAATCCAGCTTAAAACAGTTCGCCAAACCTGTTTGGAAAAGCTGCATTGGAAAAACAAATGGCTAACTGTCTCAAATCCCCTTTCACACAGAGCACACCTATTGACAATCACCAAACCTCTTTTAACAATATTGTCCAGAGTAGCAAGCCTATTTTGGACAGCTAACAAGGTAATGATCGAATGCTTAGGCAAAACAGCAGGATCCCAAATAGTTTTCCACCTTGTAAAACAGTTGCCAGCAGTTCTAAAGAGATCATAAGCCTTGCCTATTTGCATATTCCCAGAAGCACACCAATCCTGCAAAAGCTTAATAGCAGCATCCTTACCTCCAGTCAACCTCACAAACTCCTCCTTAACCACCAAAATCCCCCTCCATGATTCAGAGACATCACCTCTCCTATCAACCTCCCATATTGTTCTGCCCTGACAATGGTATTTAGCAATCCATTTGCACCAAACATTATCCCTCTGAAAGTGCAGCTTGGCAATCCACTTCAGCATCAAAGATTTATTCCAACTTAAGACTTCCTTAATACCAAGCCCCCCCTCACTTTTAGGAGAGCAAACACTAGACCAGCTCTTAAAAGCAATCCTTCTATGAGAGTCTCAATTACCCCACAGGAAGTCCTTACACAATTGGTGAATTTTCTTGACAACATTTAAAGGCAGTAGCAAACCAGTACACCAGAAGTTTTCAACACCAAAAACAACTGAATTGATAAGCTGACACTTGCCTGCATAAGAAAGAAAACCATTGGCCCAATGCAATATCTTGGCCTTGATCTTATCCAAGAGCATCTGATACATACCAGAAGTGATCCTAGAGGAGTTGAGAGGAAGGCCTAGATATCTGAAAGGAAAAAACCCCTCCACAAAACCAGAAATGTTCAGGATAGCCTCCTTAACATCACTAGCAACACCACCAAAATAAACGCATGTCTTCGACTGATTAGCATACAGTCCAGAACCTGAAGCAAACTCATGAAGACAGTTAGAAACAGCTTGAACAGCAGGAACATCTCCCCTAGAAAATATCAGCAAGTCATCAGCAAAGACCAAATGGTTCAGCTTCAACCTGCAACACCTTGGATGAAAGGAAAACCTTTGAGTATTGCTAACCCTTCTCAATTGCCTGGACAGCACTTCCATACTTAAGACAAAAAGGTGAGGAGAAATAGGATCACCTTGCCTTAAGACTTGCTTACCATCAAAGAACCCCACATTCCTCCCATTAATGCTAATAGAAAACTTAGCACCGCTAAGACATGTCATAATCCAGCAGACAAATTGCTTAGGAAATCCATAAGCAAAAAGACTCCTTTCTAAGAAATCCCAACTGACTGAATCAAATGCCTTCTTAATATCTACCTTAATAATGCATCTAGGAGAAACTGCCTCTCTACCATATTTCCTAGCTAACTCTTGAGCTAGCAAAATGTTATCCATGATACCCCTCCCCTTCACAAAGGCAGATTGCTCAAACCCAATCAAATCAGACATAACTTCTTGCAATCTACTTGATAAGATCTTAGTAATTGTCTTATAAATAGAGTTGCAACAAGAAATTGGCCTATAATCTGCCACTGAATCAGTCACAAGGCTTTTAGGAATCAAAGCAATCAAGGCGGCATTGACCTGTTTTAAGAGCTTGCCAGTCTGGAAGAAGTCCTTAATTGCAGCACCAAAATCATCCCCAACAATTGACCAGGCATGCTTAAAATACCCTGAAGAGTAGCCATCAGGCCCAGGGCTTTTGTTCTCATTAATGGAGAACAAAGCAAGTCTAATCTCATCAGTAGAAGCAGGCTCAATAAGTTTATTCCTCTGCAAATCAGTCAAAGTAGCCCCTGCAGAAATGGTACTCCAGTCCATGTCAGACACTGATCTTGCAGTCCCTAGCAACTGCTCATAGAACCCAATAAAAGCACCCTCAACCCCAGCAGTTGAATCAAACATCTGCCCCTGCAAATCCTTAATCTTGCCAATAGTAGCCCTAGCTCTCCTTTCAGCTATTTTAGCATGAAAATACTGAGTGTTAGCATCAGCAAGCTGAATGTCATGGACTTTAGCTTTTTGATACAAAACACTAAGTTCAGCTTTTTTCAATTTGCAAAACTTAGCTCTAAGATCCTTTTCCTTCATCAAAAGCAACCTGTTCAGAGGATCCAGCTGAAGAGAAATTTGGCAACTCTCCAACTCTGCCTGAGCCATATTAGCTCTATTACTGATACTAGTAAAGGAGCTCCTATGGAGAACAGATAAGACAGCTCTCAATCTCTTCAGTTTAGTCACAAGGCAAAACATCTTAGTACCTTCAACAGGCTGACACCAAGAATTTTGCACCAAGCTCAGAAAATTAGGGGCAGAGTGCCAACAATTTAGATACCTAAACAACTTAGGAGATCTAGTAAAAGCAGAAGGAATGCGCACCAACACTGGAGAGTGATCTGAACACCCTGCAGGAAGAAACTCAGAAGCAGAATCAGGAAATTGCATCAGCCAAGCAGGATTAACTAATGCCCTATCAAGCTTAAACCACTTCCTAGCAACTCCATCCTGCATGTTGGTCCAAGTGTAAACACACCCAGTGCCTTGCAAATCAGAAAGCCCAGCAGACAAAACTGCAGAACTGAACTCATCAATATCACCTAAATCAGGCTCACAGTTGCTAAGCCTTTCCTCAGTACTCAAAACCACATTAAAATCTCCCATCACCAACCAAGGATCAGTAATTTCAGCAGCTTTAACTTGCAAAAATTCCCAAACAGACCTTCTGACTACACCATCATTGGTAGCATAGACAACAGTCATAAAAAACTCAACACCAGAAACCAAAAACTCCACCCTACAATGAATAAACTGAGCATGAACAAGCAAGACATCCACCTTAACTAGACTAGGAAGCCATAAAAGCCAAATTCTGCCATTATTATGCTCCCCATAATTATGACAAAAACAAAATCTAGAAAATCTTTTTTTAAGAACTTTCAAAGCTTTCACCTCTCTTATCCTGGTTTCCAAAACAGACATAATACCAACACCATTCTTAAACAGACAATCCAAGACTGCCTGCTGCTTCAGGGGCTCATTGAGACCCCTAATGTTCCAGCTAGCACAACTCATGAGATAGTACTAGCAGAAGGCTCAGCCAAGCCTCCTCCAGCAATCCCAACCTTACCAACCTCCAGCTCAATCAACTCATCCAGCTCATCAAAAGAACCACTAAGAGCAGCAAACTTATTTGCACTGACAATGGAATTCCTCTGAACAATAGAGCCAGATTTCCTTGTAACCTCTATAAAGCCACTACTAAGGACCCCTGCATTCAGCACAGAAATAGGAGACTCCTCTGTCTGATCAACATCTCTAGCCACTTCACTTCTCTTCCTCACTGGACTAGTAGGAGGGGGTAATAAAAACGCAGGAACTGGGACACCCTGATTAACAAGCTTATCAACAGGTTTATACACCTTTTTGACATGCTTACACTTCTCAACAGTATGACCCAGCTTTTGATACCCTTGACAAAAATATGGCACCCATTCATAAACCACCTTCTGCTTCATACGTCCAATGGGAGTAGAAACCCAAATAAAATCACAAAGAGGCTTTGAAACATCAACCTCAACTAACAACCCAGCAAAAGAGATTTTGTCTTTGGTTGTAGTGAACCGATCAGCAAACAAAGGCCGACCTACCTTGCTAGCTAGTTTACTCAGAGCAGAATTGGACCAAAAGCAAGGATCAAGCTCAGGAAATAAAATCCAAACAGGCACAATAGACAATTTCTCCAATTCCTGACTAAAGTAAGGTGTCCATTTTTTAAGAATCATATTACATCCCATCAAACTCCAAGGCCCTCCCTTAAGAACAACATTAAGATCATCCTCATTCTCAAACCGAAAATAATACCAATTATTCTTGAAAAATAAAACCTGAGGCTTAGCAACCTGAGTCCAATGCCTCTTAACGAACTCCTCAATCTGACTAAGCTTAACCTTTGCTCCTAGGAAGGACCCCACCAAAGTAAACTGCCAGAATTTCACCTCCTCCGCAATATCCTCCTATGAAATTACTACATCATCAGCCTCACAACATTCCGGATGAAATTCCAAGGACATACCAACTTGCTCCTTCCCTAGCATCCGAGAATTAGTCACCTTATTCTTATAAGAATCAGGTTGCACCACAGAGGGAGCTACAACAGAAACAGATGGAATATCTTGCCCAGAAGTTACCAACACGTCAGCTGCCACCAGAGAGTGCAAAGAATCCTCAACTGAACCTTGAGAAGGCTTAGAATTGTCCGGAATTCCCTGCATGAAAGCACCAAGAGTTGCCTTCGAACGAAGGACTTTGTCACCCAGCTGGGTAGAAGAGGATAAATTAGCCTCTTGAGAACTTCCTGCCAAAATACTATCATTAGAAAGATCCTTTCCAGACGAAGATAATGATGTAACTAGCTTAGGTGGCCTCCCCCTCCTCGCCATGGTAGAGGGAAAAGAATGGCGTCGTTAAGTCAGTCTAAGTAACACACTTAACTACCATGATAGAGAGAGATAATTAAGCTTTAACAATTTCCAATCAACTTTTTTTTAACGCTATATTTGGTTTGAAATTTTTTTTTCTATCTTTCTTCTTCTAATCAATATCTAATAGTTAATAAATAAAGCAGAAGAATTTCGGAGCTTTA
>CAAKMY010037776.1:1305-32159 GCA_901111285.1 Corrigiola litoralis
TGAAGGAGTGTAAAAATCATTGCCCGATATACTGATATGTAGTGTGTAAGTATATCTTGGCAAAAAGGCTTATCAACGGAAGCTTGTACCGGCCTATACACAACTACCCTTGGATATCGAGAATTAGTCACGAGAGGGTCTATCAATCCTACAACTATGGGAGGCGGGGGGAAGGGGAAAGCTCGTGTCTTATGGCATCGAACCTCTGACCTCAAAGTCAGTTTGACAAGCCTTTTTGCCTCAATTGCACTACCACTGAACCACTGATATGTAGCGTGTAAGTACAACTTCAATTCATACAAGAATTTTTTTTTTTTTTTTTTTTTTTTGTAATGTATGTAGTGCATGTCTCATTTATCTCCTTCTTATGAGATGAACGAATTTATTACAATTTTTCTAATTTATGTCAAAAGTCTACAATTCCTATTCACCTAGTAAAGTGACTAGAGTCAGGGCCGTCTTGGGAATTTCGGGAGCCCTGTGTGAAAATTAAGGTTGAGGCCCTTTGTACAAAAGGAATAAAAATATTACTCAACCCAAGGCTTGAACTTGTTACCTCCTAGATATATTAACATCCTGACCACTTCAGCAATAAGGACACTTGATATATCTCATGTTTTTCTTCCTAGTTATCTACATCTATAGTTAGTTTGGGGCCCCAAACAGTTGTGGGCCCTGTGCAAGAGCCCATTCTGAACATGTTGTTAGCCGGCCCTGACTAGAGTCAGATAAATATTAGAGGAAAACGACCGACCAACCCCCCCCCCCCCAAAAAAAAAAAAAATAAATAAAAATAAACATCAACTTGTCAATAAGTTGTTATCAATTAGAAGTCGTATAGAAAACAATTGAGGATTTGTTTGTCCAAGATGGTGGAATCGTGGAAATATGGACACAAAGGAGGTTATCTGCGAGATGAATGAATAAGACAATTTTTTGTTTCAAAAACAAAGGAGAGGTTAATGGGTGCCTTAGTACATGATAATGAGAATTGGCGGAGTTGAGGGCGGGAATTTGAGAGGAAATATGTAGTTGGGAATTTTTTTACTAATTCTCACTCCCTTGCTTCATAAAAGGAAATGAGAATATGGTCGTATTTGAGGTACCATGTTATTACCTGTTGGATTCATAAAATCCACTTATCAATTATCATGATGATCTATAATGAGTAGGAATCTAAGTTTAATCCCTTTTTTAAAAATTGATACTAAGGTACAAGACACAACAAGATCAAAGAAGATACTCCAGAAATAGGATTGATGAGAGTGTTTGTGTTAGTATACTGTATTGAGGGATGACTGTGATTACATTGAGTTCCAAGATATGCAGCTTTCAACAGGTTACCTAGCTAGATAATGTACATCGTAGTACCAAGTATCACATCTTGTTATATCTATACCTAGGTTGTTTAGGTATGGACCAAACAGCATTTCATATTTACAATTTACAGGAAATAATACTGATATTGGTACGTGGTATAGTCAAGTAATTATGTATCTAAAGAGAATGGACCACCCTCTAGCCGACTTCAGTTTTGGACCTATGGTTCCTTATATATAGCGGAGTAGGTTGCTAAGACGAGTCTCTTATGCTGACTGAAGGGGGAGCTCTGATGTCCTGAAGATGGGCATATTTGTTCTGCAATTATTCATTCAAAGATCCTGTATCAGTGTGTTTGATTACTGGAGATCGACAATATTGTAACCCAATCTGCTTGCTTTATCTTAGCTAAACATTTTGGTTGTCAATAATAACATGGGAAGAGAAGCTTCCACAGCCACGTCAAAGTAACTCCTCCGTATAATAAGTTTTAAATATTTAATAAATAATAATATGATGGTCAAATTCGACTTAGGTTACACTAAACCAATTAGCTAAATCTTGTTATATATACCATCGTGTCATCCGTGTGGCCGTGTGGGAGAATATGATATTCCAATGCAATGATTTTCGTGTGTAAATTAAAATTAAGACTTACTACCCTTACTATTTTTGTTGTATTTAAAATTGATCATTTGGTTAATGGGCCCTGTTATAGAAACAGTGCGATGTTCATTATACTCTGAATCATGCAAGTATAAAGTACGAGGACATGCATTAAATGGCACTCACTCCTCTTCTTCAACAAAACTTTAGTGCCATAACTCATAACTAGCAGATATTCCATCTAATTACTGGAGAAAACATCATCATCAGCATATGATGAACTCACTCACTCAGACGAACACATCGAATGTTCTACAAACTAAAAACAATTATTTTTTGATGAGGCTCAGTAGACGTTATGATTAAGCTTTTCTTGGAGGAAGATTTATACTATACTATACAGTCTATACTCCACTGCCGCACCAAAAGAAAAAAGGAAAATACTCCACTACCGTTTTGTACGTTCGAATCAATACTATGTTAAGTTACAACCTCATACGGAGTACATAGTGTTAGTGTCCCTTCGCATAATTAATTTTCAGTTGGCTGGAACTACATGTTTGGGAAGCACAAAATAGAACAGTACCCCAAAACAGAAACACAAATCACAGTAATCTGGCTATCTTGACAATAAACATTAGAACATAGTAACGACTAACGAGGACTCCATTAAAAGAAGAGAACCTTAATGAAATTCCAAAAATCTCACACACATGCACACATAAAACAAAACATCAAAAAAAAAAAAAAACAAAACATCAAAAACTTTGATAACATTCATTCATTCATTTCATTCCTCAATCTCTCACTCCACTCCCTCAAGTCTTTGCACATAGGAGAGTAATAATCATAGCTTTCCATCCAAGCAATATATATCATCTGAAGCACCAGCCTTTCCACAACCCTCTTTTGTCCCTTCCCTTTTCCTACAACCTCTCTCTCTTTCTCTCTGTGTGTCTTTTTCATCCAGTCCTTCTCTCTCAGATTATCTCTGATCCTCCCCACATTATTAAACCCCCCTCTCTACAACACTTTCACCCTCACGGAAAATCCCTTTGTTGAGTTTCTTCCTTCCTTGTGTCATCTTTGTATTTTCTTTCACTCATTTCCTCTCACACTTTATGATGGAAGCTCAACAACAAAACCAACTTCAACAAAACACACAACATGAGGAAATGATCATGAATGGAGGAAGTGGGAAATTGAGCACAAGCAGCTACCTTTGTAGGCAAAGCAGCTCAAGGTGGACACCCACGACCGAGCAAATAAGACTGCTCAAGGAGCTGTACTACATCAATGGAGTAAGATCTCCCTCTGCTGATCAGATACAAAGCATCTGTGCGCGGCTTCGCCGCTACGGCAAGATTGAGGGAAAGAACGTCTTCTACTGGTTCCAGAACCACAAGGCTAGGGAAAGACAGAAGAAGAGGCTTACTCCCACAAATACCACTTCTACTACACCACCACAATATTACAACAATAACAATAATAACAATAATAACAATGTCACCAAGACTGGGGGTCTTAACTCGAAACAAGATCAGGAAATGACACTAAATGGTAGATACCCATGCATTAACAATAATCCTGGTAAAGATTATTGCTTCTGATTCTTTCTTCCTCTTTGTCTAGTTGGTTTTTCAGGTTTTGATCATTAAATTGGTGTGTATATATGGCAGGTGTTTCTTGTTCCAACTCATCAGTTGGTGTGGTTTCTGCTGGTGGTCAGTTGGTGGAGAGTATTGGGTATGGAAACATGACCATGGAGTATAAGTTTAGGGTAAGTACATGCATATAACTTGACATTTTTGCCCTAAACCATGATCATCACTTCCCTATTCCTTTTAGACATTAGAAAGTGCACTACTTGCTTAAAGTAATTACGCAAGCTCCACCATTAAGTAGCTATTACATACCTTTTCTTAAGATGATCGAGTAACTTACTTTGATTACCCAACGAATTTTAATTATTAGCTACTACAGAAGCATATATAACAAGGGACAGGTAACTGTCTGTTCCTACTTCCTGCAAAGTCCAAACCACCTAAAATATGTGGAGCAAGTATCTCCAAAATGTAAACATAGCTCCTACTTCAGTGTTTATTCTGATTTTAGGCTGATCCTTAACAAGAAGAATATTTAAACAAGTATGATTAAACGAACAAAACAACGACTGTCACAAGTTAGAATAGTACCTTCAAAAACCTAATTCATTAAACTAAAATTAAATTATAAAGCAGGAGGTTGCCCTAATCTATTGTTCATCTTATGGCAATATATTGATCCCTAATCTCAAAAATACATACAGGATTGTTCAATATCAGGAGGTGTTCTAAATGGTGCTGGAAGTGTGAACCATTACAATTCCCACTGGACTAGTGCAGGTGGCACTAACTACAACCCATATGCTTCACCTACATGCTACTCAAATTTACTTGATAAGATGTCCCCAAATGATGAAGATCATGACCAAGATCATTATAGGGCAGCACCGGAGATAGAGACCCTTCCTCTCTTCCCCATGCACAATGACGATCATCATCCCTCTAATGGCTTCTGCGCCGTCAAGCATCCATCAGATGGCTACTACACCGGTGGCTATCGATGGTCCAACGGCAGCAGTGGAAACGCTGCCTCTCTGGAGCTCAGCCTCAACTCCTATGGCTATGAGTGCTATTCTCGTAATTTCTAGATTATTATTCCAAGTTATGCCCGTACTGTTTAATTATTACGTACTCATCTTAGTTGTTATTGTAAGGTTAGTGTCTACCATGCTATCAAAATCACTAGATTATCCGGCTTTTAATTGTGTGGGTCAAGTTCCTTCTAGTTTTGATCTTTCTAAACTTTGAGAGAATTAGTTGAAAGGAACATGGCCCTAGTTCTCCAGTTCTTATAAATGCACTTATTTCTCAAGTCAATCAATACTACAGTTGTTCGGATTTTTAATGTTGTATGTGAAGGCTATATCTTTTGGGTGGGGGAGGGGGGGATTATGAAGGCAGGAGAGTGCAAGAAGTTGCTAATGACTGCTTAGGGCATTGTAAAATGACATAGTGCAACTTTCTTTTTCTTGGGAATTATACTCATTCGCCATGGAAAAAGTCTGTATTTTACGAGTGAAAACTAAAAATTGTGGTCTTATGCTACTTAGTGTTGGATAATAATAATTATGTTAACTTGAAGTGATTAGCAATTACTCAGTCATGGTCGTAGACTCTTAGTCTCTCTCTCTCTCATGCATCTGACTGAAACAGTGCAACAAGAAGTACACATGCCCTGTTGTTAAGTCAGTTTCAGAACCTAAAGCCTAGAGAACAGAAGTAGGCCTACAATTATCCCATCCAAGCCACCCAAAATTGAAACAGTGCATTACTCTCCTATATTAATAACTGGTTGAAAATTTGTTGTTATATGTCTTATTCATATAATGAATGCAATAGGATATCACCAGCACATAAGTTGGTGGTTCAAAACTTGGAGCCTACATATGTAGGTAGTAATATGTTTGTCCAAATGTTTTATTTCGACCATTTGGCGAGCAACAAAATCAGTGTACTTAAACAAAGCTGGAAATCAATGTTAAAATGCATGCGTTGCACAGGATGTTTTAATATTACGAATCACTTCGTCATGTAGTAGGAAAAGCTAGCTAGCATACTCAGCTATAGCAACGGATGCAAGGACTAGAGTATCTTTAACCTCAGCTTCTAATTTGTAGTAGTTCCTTAAATTATTTTTGTCTTGGAACTTCTTTTCTGTAATTCTTCTTGTCAAGAACATAATTCATTTCAGCAAACTGTAGTTTTCTTTACCAAGTGTACAAATTGTAATTGTCATTGCTGAACGTACCATGTTGTACATTATCGACTCATAATGATCACGACCAGAGTAAAACAAGTAAAATGACTACATATTTTGGGTAAAGGTAAAAAGACTAGAGTCACCAATAATCCAATAAAGCTATCACGTGGACCAAATGACTATCATTCTACTCAACTTAAGCGGCCAGGTTGCTTAATATTTGCTTCACAAGACATGAAACTAACGTTTGCGAAACCAGGCATGTCCGAGAAATGAAAGTTAGAGATAGTAGGTGCATTTGCCAAACAAATATGGAGTAGTCAATAGACAAGGGAGAAACATTTAGCTTGATTATGAGGAGTACTAGAATCTGTATTCTTAATTGTTTGTTTGATCATATAATTGCACGTTCCTCACTAACAAGCTAAATGAAGTTATGTGATTAAAAGGAGTATTATGTGATTTGTAGGCAAATGCAGTAGGACTTTCTTCTTTACTGTTGTATTGATCAAATGAAGTTGAGCTATTGAAAGTCGTATTTTCTCCTGCATGTCATGGCCCGAAACATTTACGTATCACATCACATGTTGAAAATGATATTCATGACAATATTATGACAAAAGTTATATATTATGATAATATTTATGACCCTATTAAGTTAGTATACCAAGTTATCAACGATGCCTTTTGTAATAATTTAAACTAACAAGCATCTACGAAAAAAAAAAAAAATAGACAAGGCAAAATACTACGGAGTATACAGTTTACATACTACAGTAATGAAACAGTTTCCAATTTCGAGCAGAAAGACTTGAAAAGAAAGGAATGGGGAGGGAACAATAAGAATAACTCCAAGGAAAAACTGTGCACGTGTATTGGAGGTTTCTGGGGCCAGCCACCCCCTAAAAGGTGGTTTGGTGGGAAATGAACCCTAGCTCTATATGTATTATTCCATGGGATCATAAGTTTACACACTCTATCGTACCCAAAAAATAATAAATCTACACACACTAAGCTTTGTGGATGGGGGGAGTTCCTCAATGAAATTGGGTACAAAGTGAATTGGGTGCAGGGAAACCTCAAGTCAAGGAATAGTAGAGAGAAAGAAATATGCAAAACCCAAAAGCAGTCCTCGAGAAGTTCCCCCCCAATGATGAAAAGGAAGAATATTAAGGGGTGTATTGTCTCAGCCGTTATTCGACAGGATAAAGTTAGCTAGAGATGTGTTTTTTCTTCTTTGAAGTTTGCGAACCTACATAGAAAATGCCGCTTATTATTTGTCTGTCCCACCGAAATTACCAATGGGACTGCTAGAGATTTTCCAATCCACAACAGTAGGCTCTAGCTTGAATAATGAGAGCATATGAAAAAATTCTCTGTGCATTAAAAGTTTGTTACAGTTACATGGGGATGTGCTAGTTCTTTCCCTTGGCCTAGGATTGCATTAGAAGCTGCAGCTCCATCATCAACAGTTCTAGGATATCCCTTATGCTCTTCCTGTTTCACCCGATTTTTTATATTTACAAGTTGCATATGAGGGAAAATTAGAATGGACGTAAAAAAAAATTGGTGAAACAAAGTGAGTGTCCCGTAAGATGTTCAAATTTTATTTGGAGTACAAGGAAGCAAGAAAAAAAATGAGTTATGGTTTGGAGGAGCTGTTTGGGGTTTCACAATTACTGTCTTCTTAGTTGGCTTATAACGGCAGCATGCAAATGAGGAAGGTGAATGTTGATAACGACTAATTCTACAGGTGGTGTTCATTAGATTCTTAGTAAGTGCTAGCTCTGCCTAATAGTTTTACAAAAAAACACTTACAAAGCATACTTTACATTAGGTTTATCAAAGCCTTAAATCTAATGATTGACTTAAAAGTCTCGACAAAGGACATTTGAGCTCCAAATAGAAAGGCGAGTATATAATATAGCTCGACTCATAAAAGATTATAAGCTCATCGGATTAGTTATTGTTGTACAACGCCTAAAGAAGAACACTCATTAGTTCCCAAAAAAGCATTTCTAACAAGGTTAAGTCTTTCCATAATGCAAACCACATATAAGTAGAGGTCGGTCCTGGCAAATAATCCACAAGTTAATCATTGAAGAGCTTAGCTAATTTATCATAAAAAAATGTTTAAATTGATGTTTATAATAAAGGCACAAACTATATCTCTAGACTCTAGTCTAGATAAACTTGTTAAACCTTTCTTCATCAACATCATTTACTATACAATCATGTAAAATTCTACATAGCACATAAGAAGTATTTTGAAATTCTTCACTGTTCATACATACTTCCCAATAATGAAAGCAAATTGGAAGCATAGTTATGATGAGAGGGTAGGGTCCCAATCAACAAGATTTTGGATGGATGCCTTTCCTTGATTTGGTTTGACAAAATTTGCAGACTTTATGGCATGGAATTACCCCTAGTGTCATATAGGGCATTTGCGGTTGGGCGGTGTATGAGTGAGAGAGACAGAGTAGGAGAGTGAAGTCAGGAAACTCTAAGACAATAATCTCTCTTACGCTGGATAATGTACACTGGGATTTAGTTGTGGATCCAAAGGAAATCTGGGAACCTTTTTGAGAGCCCAAATACGTAATGTCTTTAACGAGCAAAGTAAAGCGTGACATGCATCACGCTTTTTGTGGCCTTTTTTCATGAAAGCTTGCTTCCCTAAGCTTCAAGAGCAACTTGTTTTCCTTGCCCATTTTGTCAATCTGGGTAGTGTATGTGCGTGCAGTGCTATGGTTTTGGTTTCAGCACTGAAGTACAAACCCCACAGCAACATCATTATGTAATGTACATGTAACCCTTGTTTTACATTACATAAGCTTTTTGTACATTCACCCATCAGAGTGAGAACTGTAAGACGTAAGATTCATATTATTCGATTTGTTGCCCATACTGAATTACAGATTTACAGTTTGCTTATTTCAGTGGTTCCTGCATTTTTCTGTTTTCTTGTGCCGAAAATGTGATTGAAAACATTACTAATGACTTATGTTAGATAAATCAAAACTAAAGGCTACAGCTATTACCCCTAAACCTAGCCAAGGGACGAAATTAATGAAAGAATAAATTTTTTTTAATAAAGCTAACTTGGTAAAAGAACCAAGTAAAATCCATAAAAATTGGGCAATGCAAATAAGCAACCTCAATTATATGGTGATTATGTCTTTCGTATATACAGGCCTATCAATTCTTCCACAAGCATATTGGTCCACATGTGGATTTTTAACATCATGAATTGTCAGTTAGAGACCAAGAACATGCACATTTCCAATAGGGCAGAATCACCACATCGACAAAATGACATATACACATCCGTAACAGTTTTCAAGAAGTAAGTCCAGAAACATTCAAATCTATCAAGTACTGTACAGTAAAAAATTGAAGAAAAACAAAATGTGGAAGGGAGAATGGGAAGAAAAGAAAGATCAATTTTCAGTATGATGCCAAGTTGCCAACTTCCTCATATAAAAGTCTGAGGGAATGCAAGCGTGAATTTTTGACAAAGACCCTTCAAACAGATGTCATATATGGACCAGTTCCCAAGCAAAAGTGAAAAAAGAGAGTTATATTTACTTAGTTACATGAAGGCAAGGAAAAACACAAGGAACAAGAAAACAGATATTGAATACATATGTTACAAGTCGTAAGTTACAAATAAGATTGTCTAGGGATTTCATTCATGATTGGACAACAAAATGCTGTAGATAATGAATTTACTGTTACATGGATTTTTACAACTAATAAAAAATATAATTATAGTAATTATCTAGAGATTTTGACGACACACCTGGATGAAATGCCATCTCTTTCAATTGCAAAAATCGACTCCAGGAGCGCATAGCCAAATAGTCCACAATATCCCCTCGAGAAATTTCAACTATATCTGCTCTGACCAGCCCAAACCTTGCACCGAGTACAAGTTGTTGTGAGACTTTGATATACAGCAATGAACGAAACAAGATTCGCCAAGAATCACAGTGCATTCTCTATTTATCCATTTCCTGGCTATACAGAATGCACCGCTTGCAGTCATAAAGCCTTGAGTTTGCATGTTCACTACCACTTAATCTTTCCGGCTATTTCCTTCCCGCATAAGTTCCCAATTTAGACAAGTCAGGGACCCAAAATGACAGTTCAGAAGATCCAGTTGAAAACATGAGACTTCCTGGCGCCCATTTTATGACAGGAGGTTCTTTTTCAGTACTCACCCAGCTTGCCACCTACACAGAATCACAAATCATCAACATGTTTACATTGACAACAAAACGATACACAGATAGAAAATGACATACGAAACCTCAATCGAGTTTCAATAGAATACAAGACTAGAGAAATTCAATATCCATCGATAAAGTGATATCCTGAATCTAGGAAAATATGGTTTCAGAAATGCCATCAAGATCAATTACCCTAAAATGTTCCCAATGCAAAGAAAGGGTTAAAAAGGAATCTTTAACATTCTCAAATCTTTACTGTAAACACCATCTCAGCTCTCAAGTCTAAACAGCACATAAAAAATATTGTTCTTTGAAGAGTCAAAACATGGTCCAGAATGCACCAGTTTGAGTGAGGCGTAATAGAGCTTCCACATATCCAACCAATGGTCCTTACAGAAACTGAAGCCTCTCTATTATTCTCTTTAAGGTTACTCTGTCAAGTACGATAGATGGCTTGAGAGTTCTCCGGATTTAAACAGGAAGCTCCTGTTTGCCATGGCACCAATGCTGTTTGAGATAAGAACAATTTCTTTCCCCCTCTACACATAAGGCTTAAATAAGCACCATGTTAAATGACAGGTAGTACTTTGAAAGACAAGAAATTTCATAGGGTTTAAACAAAGAGCTCCTATCAGGAGCCATAGCTCTGATGCTGTTTGAACTTTGAAGCAAGAACGATTCCTTCCCCCTTTGAACATCAAAGAGAAACATTTATGAGCAGGCAGTAATATTTAAGATTTCATCCTGATATTTAACCTAGGCCTTGCTTACTAACGCATTCAAACACTAGTGACTAGTGGACATATAAGCCCGTACAAGAATTTGCCTCAAATTAAGAAGCCCATTGAATTTCATGATTGAATTTTCGCACATGAAATTTCATACCTCTTTGCCATTGCGGACACTCCAAGCATATACACTACCATCCCCTGAACCTGCAGTAGAGCAAAGGTAATTAGCAAGCAAATAGAGAGCATAAGCAAGCAAAACAAAGGCTCTACGGGACATACAAATAGCATCATAATCATTCTCTAAAGCACATAAAAGGTAATAACATTAGCTCTGGGTATGAATCCTGCTACTGACAAGGGCTGGGGACTGAAACATCAAAAGCACTAATGCACAATCGATTCATGGCCACTAGTACCTTCACTATCTCCCAAATTGTCAAACCATCACTAATTTCTCCCCTATGAAGCTCGCCGCCCGGCTCCTCATTTCATGTACAACATCCATGTAGGATACTTGACACTCGAAAAGGGTATGGACAGTTAGACACTTCGATTTCAGGCCAGAATATGGAAATTAACAATTTCGTATAACAAGACCTGTCTAACAAAGGATAGAGTCCCTGTTCCCGTATCCATATCCAAACTTGGGGACTTGTAGTCATGACCACATATCAAATATTCATGTCAGACTCTTGAATTCATATCCCCGTCTAACACCAGTATATTGAGCATCATAGCCGCTCTTCAGCAATTATAGGGTATAAACAAGTAGTTCTCTGAATAAGAAGGCTTACTCGGTGCGGGGGAATAGAGAGAAAATTCTAGGTGATCTTAGGTATTGATTCCAGTCTTTTCTGGTTCTCAACATACGCCATTCATTTTCAGACTGGGTAATTCAAGAGACTTATATGACTACCAAAGGTCCAAGGGTGCCCTCAGTTTTGTATCTTTAACTACCCTAAGCTTTTAAGGAATTCCAGTCTAGAAATGAAGCGCATATGTGATACGTACCAACATAATGAAAAGGCAAATTAAAAGTAGCAATTAAACAATCCAAGAAATTATTATCCTTTCAAAAACTCACACGGCATAATTCTCTTCTAAAAGAACGTATATGATCATACAGACTTTTGTTCCTCACGCCTGAACAAAAGAAAGGATGTGTGCAACTGCAAACTAGAATACCCTGCCTTTACATTGTCCTCGACTTATATCTATAAAACCAATCAGACTTCAAGGCAGATGACTGTTTCCATTTCTTCTACAAGAGGCCACACACAAGAGAGCTAATATATATAAACGAGGTAGACAATATCACCAGCCATAAATAAACACTTTAGCAGCAAGCAATTGAACTGACAACCCGACAATCCACTTTATATTATTGTCATCAACTTATTTTAATCAGACAAGCAGACTAATGAGCATCGAAAAACTGATTTAAGGTTCTTGGGTGAGGGGACCATAGACAAGATGGTGCAATTTTAAATTAAACAACGAGACAAATGTAATTAGTCATCAAGCCCCGTCGACAGTGTACCTAAGTAGAACTGAATGACTTGATACAATGATCATAATTCTGCTACAGCTTAGAAGAGAAAATAGCAAGTTCAGCGCGCATTACCTGATATGACAAACATTCCCTCTGGACTGAACGAGGCCTCCAGTGTAGAATTTGTAGAAACTGGCTTAACATTGAATGAGGACAGCTGATAATAGAGGGAGGGAGAAGAAAAAGATAATACATTAGAAATAAGATATTGTAGTAACTCCAACTAAATCCTATTAATTTTGGAGGAGAAGAGAACTCACAAGGGTGCCACGGAAGGAATCCAGCACATGAATGTATCCGCCAGTTGTTGTTAAAAGCATGAGTCTACCATCATTACTGAATTTAACTACATTGGCATCAGAGAAGTCTCCTCCAACAGAGTATATTTCAAAAGGTCCCTGAATAACTCAAATATACAATTCAATATCAGTGACAACACCAACTAAAGGACTAAACCTCTATGTATCATAATTTTTTATATGTATGCAAATCGATCTAGGCTGTAACACTGTGAGGCACCAACCTTCTCATACTTGCGAGCATCAAACATTCTTATGTAACCTCCAAAGGCAACCGCAAAGACTAATCCTTGATCATCATAAGCTGTAGCAGGCCGTCCTTGGACATGTAAAAGACCCTAGAACAAAAGAAGTGGGTAGGTATCAATCATGACATAACCCAAAAAATCAAATTAATATCGTTGCTCGGAGAGGACCAGAAAAGCAAAGGCTCTACCTGACACTTCTCAGCCCGTTGGTCCCACAACAAGACAGTCCGGTCGAGGGAACCTGATATAAACAACTCATTCCTTGCGCACAGGCTAAGAGATACGACCCTGATAAGAACATGTCAGTAAACATGTAAGCCTCGAAGATAGTTCATCACAATTATAAATAGCCAAGGATTTTTTACCTGTCATGATGACCTTTAAAGTACCGCAAGTACTTGTTGTCGTTCAACGAAAGAAGACGCAAAGACTCTGCATACAATGATTGCCTGATTAAACATAATAAAAATTAATGCTTACGGGATCTAAGTCAAATAAACATACCATCCCAGCCATTCTTTGAAGAGTAGATAACAGTTGTAGGATGAGAAGTAAAGCAGACCATCTCAACCCCATACTTCTTGCTATAGATTGTTTTCAAACATCTGCATACAAAAGTAAAGTTGTTACCACTTCTAAAAAGAATTAGCCAGTTAAATAGAACATACCAATATACAGGTAGTGGGTTTGGCATATAAAGGGAAGTATTAGGAGATAAGAGTGCCCCAAGTGAACACTAAATATAGATTAGTTGCCAAATGCCATTCGCTCACAGGCCACCACCCTCATAGCCTAGGAAGCTCGGAGTCGTCATTCTTCCTCAAGTACCCGGGTCGGACACCTTGCACACGGACATGGGTACGGACGCTAGATAATTAATTTTATGCTAAAAACACGCAGAAGATTGAAAAATAGGCGAGTCTGATTCCCCGACACTCACCAGTGTCGGATACTCAACATAGTCTGACTGTCTGAGCAACATAGCTCATTCACTTCTCTAGATATTAGACGATTGACCTGAGTCAGACTCCCCGTAGGGTCTTAACAAAATTACGTCTTGTAAATCACCAATTCTGGTATGCACCCAGAGCATTCTCGTATGTTAATAGCACTAAAGAACAAACCTTTGACATGTTGATGGTAATAGCTAGCGATACAGGCAGAAGGAAACAATGAAAAGGAAGTCGAAAGTTTATTGAGTCACCAGTGCTAAACCATGTGTTCAATAGCAAAGAGCAAGAGTACAGCAACAAAAACAACCATACCACCATCCGGTGTGCTTCCCTCCATTGGCATGGTTTTTGGAGAGGTCCAGAGTACGCACACCCCATTCCCGCCAATAGGCAACAGGAGATGTCTAGAAATAAGAAACTTTACCTCTGACTAGTGTGGGCCTACGGGGGTCTAGTAAGATACTTTCTAAAGAAGAACAAGGACGCCAAAACAAATAGCAATCGAACTATTAAAAAACTACTAAAAATAAGTAGTAAATAATTGACTTTGCTTTAGAGTCTCATTCAAAAGTGTCTTTATGGCTAATGAATCCAAGCCCACGGCAATAAGGCAATCAAGTAAATTCACTCAGCAAGGGTATTTTACATGCTTGTTCCTCAGCAAGATCACGGGCGCAATTAAGTTCTGCATCACGTCTTCATACATTTATTTATTTTTAGGTTTGAGGTATGAACTGGGTAATTGTGTGTTGCTTGCAGAACACAAGCGCAGTCTCTAATACTAATCTTATGGTGTTATCCTTAAGCAGACAAATAGACGGCCAGCACATCATTAGCATAAAGCTCCAAGTAAAATAATAGACATCAAAGAACAACAAAACAGAATATGAGATTTTCCACCCTTTACTTGGGGAGAGGGTTGCAGGTATGTCGACGTAAGTAACAATAACATAATTCACAGGTGAAACACATACGTTGCGTTGGCCACATCATACAACCGGATTGATTCATCATCACTCGCTGTGACCAAGTAACTCGACGCTCTATGAAAGTCCATTGAAGTGATTCTTCCACTCTGGCAACAAGAAAAGAAACACCAAAACTCTGAGAATCTCAACCTAATTTTACCACGAAACATCAAAAACACTACCAAATCAGTCAAAATACCCTAAACCAAAATCCCTAGTAGTCTACTACTCATAAAATCAGTACAAACTCAATCAAGCATATCATTTGCAGCACAAAAACCCGTGTAGCTTTATCAAATACTGGACCATCAATCTACACCATTAAACTACTCTAATTCGACAATTCTACTGTTGCGACAAGGAGAAACATTTTCAAAAAAAAAAGAGATATATGTTAAAGCTGAATTTATATGAAATGTAATCGAAAAGAGATGCTTTAGTGTTTAGAAGCATTGTCTCCTAACTAACACGTTAGGGGTTCGATTCTTATCTGCAACTTAATAATCAAGCGATACTTCAGTTTTCTAAGCTATCGACACCTAACTAACATCTTAAGAGTTCTATTCTTGTTTGCGACTTAATTATCAAGCAAAACTTCAGTTGTCAGAAGTATCGCCTCCTAACTAACACGTTAGAGATTCACTTCTTATCAGCAACTTAAGAATCGAGAGCTAATTCAGTTGTTTGTAGTATCGTCACCTAACAAACAGGTCAGGGGTTCTATTCTTATCTGCGACTTAAGAATCAAGAGACGCTTCAGTGGTTAGAAGTATCGTCTCCTAACTAACACGTTAACGGTACTATTCTTATCTGCGACTTAATTATCAGACAATACTTGAGCTGTTTAAAGTATCGTCACCTAACTAACAGCTTAGGGGTTCAATTCTTATATGTGACTTAATAATCAATTGATACTTCAGTTGTTTGAACTATCGTCACCTAACTACGAGGTTAGGGGTTCAATTCTTATTTGCGACTTTGTACGCCTTCAAAACAAACAAACAAACAAACACAGTAAATAAATATTATACATAATCGCGAAAGGCCATGCCGACTTCCATGCTCTGCAGAGTCTCTTCCGTCAAATCCAACGCCAATTTATCTTCTGCGTTGGCTACATTAAAATACACATATTTAATCACAAAAAAAAAAATTAAAATTAAAATTAAATTGAAGTTCTAGCAATAGAATTGAGAAAATGTAACTACCTGCCATGGGTAACGAATTAATGGAATCAAAATTGTAGGAAGAATTAAAATTAGAAGGGTTTATAGTTCAACCCTAATTAGTAATTTATAGCGTTTGAGAATATAATTTTGGTCCGCGAAATCTGTTTCGTATTGGCGGGAGACAAACTTCCCCCCTTGTCTCTCTTTCTCCAAACGTTTTCGTGAGACCGTCTCATCTTAAATAAGTGAGTATAGATTTTATATAAATTATCTGAAAAATTATAATTTCCGAATTACAAGTAAACTTTTTTTATTTATGTGAGATTGAGTGACAATTTTAAAATTACAAGTAACTTTATTTATTATTTTGTTAGCTTAAAGATTATTGTTGGTTAATTTAATTTGTGTATAAAGAAAGGGTCTCGTATGTGATTTTGTGAAGTTTTTGGCACAAAGAAAATGAGTAAATCGGATATTACCTATCTATAGAATGTTGCAGTGTATATAATGGTCTCGAAATATGAGCACGAGAGTTTTAGGGGTTGTCCAGTTTTGAGACGCTTCCTCTGGAAGAATTCTTCTTTTTTATTCTCAAAAAACGAAAGAGAGAATTTTTGAGATAACCCTTCAATCTTATAATTTTGAAAACATATACTAAAACCTTGAAAGAGTGTGATGAATTGGTAAGTTGTTGACTATTGAGTGAAAAAACATACCACCACCGTTTTACCCAATATTGGCTATTTATTTTTAGGATGAATTGGTAAGTTTTAGGAAATGGTGTGATTTCTAAGACTTTTTTCAACATCATTCCTCATTGTTTACGTACTTTGGTTGTCCAGAATCATTTTGCTCGATATTATTTAAAATGTAACAGATAAATGTATACGGAGTATTTAACAAATTAAACCTGCTAGAAAAAATGTTCGTGGTTTTCCTCCATTGGAATAAAAGCTGCTTACTAGTTACTCCGTATATGATCTTGAGGCATGCTTAGCTTATTTGTACACCGGGACTCGTAACAAGAGCATTACACCCTAACAAGGTATACTAGGCCTGACCAAAAAAATTTTAAAGTATAGTAGGTCTATTATATAAACCGTATGATACAGTCCTATAAAATTTGTGATTAAGCAAGCATGGAAAATCAAACAGAAGAGGGGCCATAAAACGTAAAATCATCGCGATATTTCGTGTGAATAAGGCATCTCAGAATACGGAAGTTCAAAGTTAAGCATCACAAACAATTCCCTTCCCAGTGACAAGTGAGGACAGCTACAAAGTCATCACATTACAAACAATCTATGCCGCAGCGGAACACTTGAGACCTCCTCTACAACATTATCAAGTAGACTGCACTAGATGTAAACCCAAATGCTTTCTCAATCTGCTTTCAACTACTTGTAATATATAAATTCGAATGTACTTAGTGTGAACCATAAAACCACAAAGAATTGCAATCCTCAGACACTACCCAACTTTGCAAGACTTTCAAGCTGCATCGATTGAGTAGGCCGCAATAACAACAGACAAAATATGAACAATCCCAATCTCCTCTGTGGCACTCTCGCCTTTTGAATGGACAAAAAATGAACCAATACCACTCCCAAGTATGTACACACCGACAAAATCCAGTGTCGCTTAGAACAATATCACAGATTTCATTGAGCATCTAGCTGGCCATTAGAGAGCAGATGGCGAATGAAACCAGGAAGTGAATCTGGACATTAGCTTCCTCCCAAATTCAGCCTAGTTCGAGGACCCCTAAAGTGACCTCGAATCCTGGCTGAATATCGAGGCTCTTCTAGTAGGGGTCCTTGACTCCTGGCAGAATATCGAGGCTCTTCGAGTAGGGGTCCTCGATTCCTAGCTGGATAACGAGGCTCTTCAGATAGAGGCCCTCGAATCCTGGCTGAATATCGGGGCTCTTCTGGCGTCATCCATTCTGACCTAAACCCACCTCGTGTTCCCTGCCTGTCTACATGACGTTGGGGTGATGAAGATTTCTTTGATCCATCATCCTCATCATAACATAATGGTTCAAGTCCCTGCAAGTCTGGTTCAGGAGCAAAATCAAAAGGGCGCTTTGATTCATCCATTTTCCTGAAAGTAATGGATATCCTAGAAAGAGGAAAAAGGAGAGGAAAAGGCCATCAGCAGAGAGCATACAATATAATGTAAACTGAAAAGATACCAAATTGTGCCTCCGATGCAAGATGGACAGCACAAAAAATAGTACTACCTTTTAGATGGTACGGCAGGCACACAATGCTTTGCAACATCAGCTCCGTTTCCATTTAATACCAAGACCGACCTGAACCAATAGAATCTAACATTAACATTTAAATCCAAATATAGCTGACATCAACAGCGATGGATAATAGAGGAGAAGAACTAATATTAGATGAAGTGTACTTACCCAACAGGCAAGGGAATAGCAATATCACCACTAAATTCACCAGGACCCTCGATCCTCAGATTTGACCCAAATAATATATTGCACTCACTGAGGAAAGAAATAGTAGAAAACGGCCTAACAAAATCATGGCTATCAATGTGAGGAGGTATGCAGTCTCCCTCTTCATAGATATTGACAATACAGCTGTCTGGAACACAAGACGGAGGAAGAACGTGCCATTCGATAAGCCTCTTAATTATCACTTTGAAAAGAGAAGGTAAAGGATCTATCTCTTCATTTCTTAAAATGCCAGGAGGGTTACCGCTTTTATCCTGCCATTCATCAATATAAAATGTAATAACTGTCAGCATATTCAAACAAAGCAGAAAATAAAAGGGCTTAATAAACCTGTTACATTAGTAGACAAACAGAACATACAGTTGCATAGTTATAACAGCAGCCAAACTGAATAGTCACACGGCCTTTCCCCTTCATCCACTTTTTCGGGGCGTTGAAAGTGCGCTCTGAAACACCAGTAAGTAGAAGTCACTATTAGAATACGGAATGTTCACCTTAGAAGGCAGATGAGGCCATTATTAGTAAGTAGGATGAGATAGCTATCGTCCACTAATATTAAACAGGATACTATGGCAAGCAAGAGAGTATGGCGCCTCCATAAACCAAAGAACAATATCAGCTCCAATAAATTTATGATCAACTATTTTTAGCTAGTCATGTATCTTGACTGCCATCAGTCAAATCCATTCACTTCCCACATCTCGGTAATAATGTACATCTTGCTCCAGTATGCAATAATAGGCAGATAATCCAGCATTAAGCAACAGAAATGAACAAGCAGCATCCTGAAATATTATTTCCTTGGGTTATTTACCAAGGAACAAATTTTCCACCTTAATCATCCAATTACATAGATTTTCCCTCCTGTGGACGCCTCTACCTGAGTTTGTTAAATCACTTAATAATCAACCTTTGTTTACATCAAGCCTTTTATTTCAGGAAAAGAGGGGGGGAGGGGGTGGTGGGTCCCTAAATACCTATTTCTCAACATCTGAACATTGATCCCTCCAACCCCACCATTTTAAGTAACTACTACAAAGATCCTAGATTAGTAACCAAACTTGTCTGCTCTCTCTACCCCAAGTATCAGCTTCATGCTTGAGCCCCTAAAGTACACTTGAACTTGATACAAATTTAAAGCCTAAATAACAGTAAGTGTTCACAAGCAACATAGACAGACACTTCCAATTGATATACTCATTAAGTTGTTTCAAAAATACTTTACAAACTAAGATTATTATGCAAACAAAGGTCATAGGCTCATAGCATCTCAAGCACAAAACTAAGAAGATTTTATCAATTTTTCATTCTAATGGTATTAGTAAACATTTTTTGTCCAACAAACAGACATGGAATCTGTCTCGTAGATAGGAGAAAAGAAGAAGTGCAGATGAAGGAACACAATAAAATACGAAAATCTTCACACTATGTGAAGTCCATCGAGCACTACAAACTGTGTATTTGATCCCACAAAACCCCATATGCTGTCCCCAAGTCCCTTAAAACAAGCAGCAAATCAGGCTTCACGCCTCAAAATATTGTTCAGTAATGATGAGACGATAACCAGAGGTCATTCTTGTATGAATCAGGGGGAGCGAGAAAGCAGCTTTATTCAGAAAAGCTGCTCCCTCACCAAGCTTTGAGCTGTAAGCACAGCAGTATAAACAAAGTCACTGAGCTAGTTTTAGTCATCATCTTACATCCGACAGAAATTATGACAATCAATATTTTGAAATGATAAACAGCCTTGGACATGCAAATTAAAAACATTCGGAACTTGAAAGCAACACACCACTTACCTTTCAACTCTCCCCTCCTTCCCTTCTCTGCCAATTCATAGACATGATCAACAATCCGTTTTTGCTCCACTGCGCTGAAGACACCACAATGCAACTCAAGTCCCTCAAGAATATTCGTGAACTTTCCTTTCACCCTCTGTAAACAGATAAAGTCTTTTTTCCGCCTCACATTCATGAATCTTATATACTCCCTCTGATGCCTGGGCAGTTCCGCCTTCTTGGTCGTCACCCCATTTGACACCTCTCCATCTGTATCTTGCTTATTCTCCTCAGTCTCTCCCTCCTCTTCAAACTCATCCTCCTGCGCCATATCTGCCCACGACATTCGAACCTTTGGAGTTTCCCTTTCAAGATACCCTGAATTACTGACCACTTCACTTGACGAAGCACCCCCAACCGGCGAATCAGACCACCCATTTGCTCCATCCTTGCAACTACCAACCGAATTCGACTCTTCCTCATCTTTCCAGCTCCCCAAAGAATGACTATCACAGTTATCAACATCTTTATCATCACTAGTGTGCACCACAATCGACGAACTATCACCAGAATTGGACGGTTTCTTTCCTCCATTGACCTCTGAATTGATCAAACGATCAAATTTACCAATCAATAAAAGAATAATAAGCACAAAAAGAATGACATAATACTAGATAAACTTCCATAAAAATCAACATACAACCCTAATTTAAAAAAGTTCCAGTCCTTGGTCAACTCTCTAAAAGCATATATACAATATGCCAAAATAATTCCAACGACCAATACCAAATTTAGCCTAGATTATCATCAGAAACAAACAAAATCAATAATTAATACCTTACCCCGATTGAAACAGGAAAAAACAATCAGCATATTCCATCATTTTTTTGAAAATATTCCAAAGGTCATTCATAAAAAATACGGAGTATATACACATGGTAAGAAAAGTTTTGAATTTTAAACAAAATTGAGCTTGTAAAAACCACCACAACCTACTAAAACAAGACAACCCCATAAAATATCATTCAAATTACAAACTTCCCACCATCATAATGTATTTAAAAATAAAAAGCTAGTCTTAGGAGAGACCGTCTACTTTTATTATTAAAGTAGATCAAGCCATGCTGACCCAATAAAGACATATAAATCTACAACTCAATTTGGGCTTGTAGGGAGTTTAAGAAAATTTAGTAAAGAGTTGGTCTACTTTTATAATAAAAGTAGACGGTCTTTTATGATAATTTGTGTTAAAAATATATATACATGGTAATGAAAGTTCCGAAATTTAAAGGAAACTAAGCATGAAACAACCATCACAACCTACTAAAACAAGACAAAGCTACAAAAATCACCCAAAATTCATGCAAATTACACACTACCACTATCATACTTCATCAAATTCAAACATACCCACCTCAAATACTTCCAAAAAGGGAAAACTGGGTTAACAAATACTACAAATAAATATTTAACTAGAGAAAGTAGTCTTAAAATACGTATAATCCCAATAATTAGTGACACACAATAGTCCTAACATATCGGGGCGTCACTACCAAACAACACAATAAAAGCAAAAGTTGGGGAATTTGAAGCAAAGTACACAGTACCAGTATCATAATTCATGAAATTGAAACATACCCACCTCAAATTCCTCCAAACAAACATAAAATAGAGGTATTACTCAGCTAATATGGATCAAATTACAGTACCCAACAACAAAACTAAAGCAAACTCATTCAAATTACACACAAAATCCTGGAAACAAAAAGGGAAATTACTCAACTAATGTATAGGAATACATACTGGGAGAGAGAGAGGAGATGCGGGAGGAGAGAGAGTGCGTGCAATTGCGACACAAGTCTCGAGACAGGAATGGCAGCCATGTTGTTAGAAACTCCGACGCTATTCGGAGCTCCGGGTCCGAATACCCGTCTAGAAAAGGATCTCCGGCGTGACGTGGATCGCTCATCTTCACTGTTCCGAGTCAACTCAACGATTTTACTTTACCTGTTTATTTTATTTATTTATTTATTTATATTAATAATAAGGTTTGGATTGAGGAGCACAGTGAGATCTTGGAACAGTTATTCAGACTGACCTTAGTTTTATTTATGTCTTTTCTCTATATTTTTGTCTAAATTGTTGTTGCCCTTTTTTGTGGACCTTGTTTTATTTTATTTTTAGAAGAGTTTAAAAGGGTTTAGAAAGTTAAAAAAAAATTGAATGGTAAGATGTAGAAATATATTATGTAGGAAAAAAGTTCAAAAGAATTCAAGATTTTTTGAAAAAATCAATTTAAGAAAAAATTAAATCGAAGTAAAACGTACGAAAATGGATTAGTGTAGAGATAGGATTTGTGTGTCTTTGTTTTTTGGATTGGGAAGTACGGTGTAGTAATGTAGTTTGTTGAGTCAATATGGTAGTACGGGAAAAAAAAACAATGAAAGGAACTTAGTGATTATGGCTCAAATAGTAGTATACCAAGATTTGTAAATGTTTGGAATTTAGGATTATTAGTGGCCCTCAACAAGGTATTACACTTTTAGGATCATCAGTGGCCCTCAAAAATGTAATACAAATTTAGGATCATTAGTAGTAAGCAAGTATCTAGTAGTAGCCTCTAGCCAATAGAGTTGTTGAATAATTGATTTGAATTAGAAATATGGATTGGTATGTTAGTAGTAAGCTAGGTTGTCCGTACATGACATCTCATATGTGACCCGTATCGGACATCGTATCGGGTAAGGACACGAATCAGACACGGGTAAATAAGACCGTTTCTTAGCCTCTGGCCCAATGGCCACTACCTCTGAACCCCATATGACCGCCACAAACCACCGAAAAAACTCGCTTAGCCACTTGCGAACTCCACATACCACATCCTAACCATATATAACCTCATTCAAACTACCTACAACCATATTTCAACCAACTGGCCATACCTCGGCAAAAATTCCAACCGCCACTGACCATAGTGTTGGATCATATCCTCCGAACTGAGGTGGCATGCGGCAACGCGCGTTAAGGTGGGAAGATGAGAGTATCTAGTAGGGTTATTCAAAATCCGATCGAAACCGAGAAAAGTGCATCGAACCATCCTGGACAGGGTCAACTTGGATCCTTGAAGAGTATGAAGTTTGAGCTCTAGTTTGGTATGTGTTTTATTTATAAAATAGTTAAAAGTTCGATCTGATCTTCGCTTTTTGATGTTTTCAATTATGTTCTTCAGACCAAATTAATTTGGTTCAAATCAATAAAACATTAATAGCTAGTAGGCTATTTTGCCTTTATAAGTAAAAGGTGATATGATAGGACTAAATAAAAATACAACATGATATATTGTAGGCTTTCATTAAGTTTTTCCTTTTACTTTCTCTTCTCGATCTTTCTAGAATCATAGTCTTCAAAAAAGTTATTGTTAGTGTAAGTTTTCATTTAAGTGCCTTTAGGGACATGATACACCTCATTTGCCCTTCATCTGCATTCTTTAATTCATAGTATTAAAACATCTAACAATAACAATAGACCTTAAAATACGTGACTGATACATCACCATCTTGATGATGATATTTTCCATCCAATAGCCGTATCTAAATTATATTTTGGACATATTATTTGTTGCTCAAATTACTATATGAATGATACACTTTCATGTTTTGCTTTTGAAGTTATTGCAAGCATACTACATAATACAATCTTTCTTTTCATATAAAAAAAAAGGAAAATATATAAAGAAAACTCTCTTATTATAAATTTAATATTAACTCTTTTTTTTGGTTATCATTTCTTATTACGCAAAGACTGGACTAAACGATTTGACCATAAACTATAGTTAGACATATACATTTTCACGGTAAATATATGAGATTTATAAACTTAGTATGATCTCCATAAAACACCTTACTATTTCAATTCCCAAAAATTACCTTATTTCTTAAAAACTCACCTTATTAACTTGAACTTTATGTACCTGACCTTAATTTACAGTAAGAGCGTTTTACCCAGATATTACTCACTTGTTAATGAGCAAATTTATCCTCAGCACTAAGTCACTCCTAAATCCTAAAAATCTGATGGATGTTAAAGGATCAAAAAGAAAAAAAAAAATATAACTGAAAGCGTCCAACAAATCACGGTCCGGCCCATACAATGATACAACAACTTAGGCCAATAAGCGACTGCTTTTGGTGTTGCGACACACTAACGCAGCTGATCACGCTATACTTCATCAAAACGTTTACACTAAAGATAAGAATTTCATATACTTCATTTATCCACCACTCGCTGCAACTGCTACTCAGTAAGTGCTAACAAAAGCCATGAATGTCACTAAAATCCTGCATGCTCAGCTCCTCAGAACACCATCAACACCCCTATTTCAATTGTCAGTACCATTGCAACCTCATCCTCAGAGACTCTCAACTCTCTCCCCCATACGCAGCAGTAGCAGTGGTCAAGGAGGTAAAAATGGCGAAAGCCTGCCGCCAACATCACCAATAACACCACCTGACACCGTGGAGATAAGGTTCAGGAGAGGGTCGAGAAGGCGGCAGAGAGAACAGAATGAACCAAACAAGATGACAGCTCCGCCTGCACCTAAAAAAAGCTGGGAAGACATGACGCTGTCAGAGAAGGCGGTCGAGCTGTATGTGGGAGAGAAAGGTGCACTCTTTTGGCTCAACAAATTTGCCTATGCTTCCATTTACATAATCATTGGAGGTTGGATACTATTCAGGTTCGTGGGGCCTGCTCTAAACCTTTACCAACTCGACTCAGCTCCACTGGCTCCCAACGCTATGTTCAAGGGCTAATAACAATGGGTGAAGAACCTGTCTAAGACCATAAACCTGATCGTTACAGAATGGGTGTAGCTAAAGGTGTACAAGATCTGAGTAGGCACTAGGCAGTCATCCCAATGACTAATGAAAATCTCAGTATACTAGTATATGTACACAGTGCATGTTGATGTCAATGCCCTTGAGAAAGAGAACTTAGCTAGCCATGTCCTCCTGAGATCTTCCCAACAGTGTAATATCTAGTCGCTAGTATACCAATTATTTTTGTGAAAGGCCATCATGTTTCCAACAAGAAAGCTGAACTTCGCTTGAAATTACTGTGTATCATAAAGTCGAGTAGATAAATGAAATCGACGAAGACAATCATCTGTTTAACTGGAAGAAGGTGCCAAACGCCCAAACAACATATATGCCCATAATCAAAATTCACAAACATGGTATAAGCAAAATTTAACAATTGCTACTCATTCAGGCGCAGGTATGTAACAATCTCAAGAACTTGAGAGAAGGGATGTCCAATCTGAATTGATGATGTCTACACATTGGATAATAACAATCTCTCTAGAGAGCAAGACTCTTAAATCCAATAACTCTTAGCTCAATCATCTGGAACCATTGCCTCCACCACGACTGTTACTACAAGTATATAATTGTACACTAGCCCCTTACAGAACACCAACTGGCTGAGCAGTAACAGTTTTCTGAGTTTTGCACCTGACAAAGTAAAACTCTACTAGGTCAAGAAGATTCTAGCCAGCTAAATATATAAAGCTAAGCAGAAAAATAATCACTTAATGATTTAATTGACTCTCATAAAATGAAAATTAGTAAACAAACAGGTCCATATGTCATGTAACATCTTCAAGAGATCTGACAATCCTAACTTAATGTCAACTTAATGTATTAAAACTATTAACAATACTAAAATTAGCATTTCCATTATTGAAGCACTGGAAACATAATGTATGCGATATTGGGAATACCACCTCTAGTAAATATCTTCTCTCTATGATATCTATTAATATAGACTTCAGAGGGGGTAATGCACCAAGTTGTTTTAGGCAACTGTTGTTTAAGACCACCACTGCTGTTTAAAAAGCACTATGATAAAGTATTTGCATTATGGAACAAATCGAATGGAGAAAAGAAACATTGTAACATACTAGCCAACTATTACATTTCACCACTTCAGCCTAGATAAACTGCACAATACTATTACTAACATGAGATAGAGCGTTCTCTACAAGATACCAGAATCTACTGAGGGAACCAAGAACGACCAAGAGCCACTTATAGTCATCTTAAGATAAAACTATGTAAAAAAGAAATTTCGGGAAAGGCTGTCCACGAAAAATGTAAGCAACAGTAGAAAAATACTACAGAAACCATATATGTTACATGTCAACAGTAAAACTAGACTAATAAATAAACATTCACACTGCAGGAAACATAGGGAAGCCCAGGTAATTCAAGCAGTCTCTTTTGAAAGCATAGTAATAAGCAGTCTCTTTTGAAAGCATAGTAATACCAGATAACCATCATAAAACAGACACGAGAAGTCGAGAATAAGGAGCAAAACTACCCACCTATTACACTCGGATCTTGAAGCATAATTATGGTTACTACATTCTGAGCACATCCAGTCTCCATCACGCCATTGTTTAGCTCTGCAACATAAATCAGAGAACTTATTCCAATATGCTAATCCCAAATGCAACTGACTACGTTTAACCCAACAACTATGCAATCCCACAGATACATGCTACCATACACAAACATAATTGAAGTTTCAATTCTCTGTTGCAAATCATAGACTTATACAGGTCAAAAGTCCAAGACCTCCTGGCAAACAGCCATAAGAGTTAATTGCCCCAACAGTTCAAAGTAGTCTCTAACTACATTTTCAATTACTCTAGTTGGAACTTGGAACCTGGCATACCAATGATTACAATTAAGCAGACATGAGGCTGAAATCACGCTCAAGAATTCCTCTCCCAATACTCATGACAACGGTGTACGCATAAAGTTAGAAACTCGATTGAGTGTTATCCACTCATCTGAAACCAATCTGCGGTCAAACTGCATGCTCCAGTATCTGACACTGAGGAATACAGGTAGGTCACATCTATTGTTCATATGGACCATATCATATCTCATACAGTATCTGACCTTGCTCCATGGAAAACACTTCCATTTTAATACTAGAGGCCATAGAAGAGGCTTAAAAAATGTATAACAGTTATAATCATTGACACTTGTAAAGGTATAAAAAGCTAGCAGGGATTAGGTCAACCGATACTATCCAACCTGACCAATCGAAGCCAAGTGGTTCTAAAAGCCACAAAGAGCAAAGCTAGTTTTAAAAAGGGTATGGGGTAAAAAGAAGCATCGGTTGAGGACAAGTAGTCCTCCTAGCATAGAGACTACAAGTAGGCCAAATTTCGTCGAGGAAGGTAACTTGGGGACCTTAATAGCGCCCATACCCTTAGCCCATAAAAAACTAAGAAAATTACCAAGCCGGTGAACCCCAGATATAAATAAGAGTAGAGGCCATAGCTAGAAATCAAAATTATCAAGATTATGTTAATGCATAGCAACTGAGTGCAAAAGAAAATTGCTATATGACATGCTTCCAGGCAGCAAAAAAGTTGAATAACGTGCACAGGAAGCTCCTATTCTTTAATGAAAGGACAAACTTAACCAGTAACTTAGTCAGTTAAGAAAAATGCAAAAGAGAAAACATAATCAAAAAGAAAAGTTTCAGACCCTTTCCCAATCAATGATGGCCCTTGTGGCAGTTGTACAGATCCTTGCATACTTGAAGGCACAACTGCACTTCCATAGGGATAGTTGGCTTGTAATCCAATTGGCTGATTACCAATAAACCCAGTTGCTGCAGCGAACCCAGAATATGATGGCTATGCATTGTCCAGACATTATCAAACACATAAGAATCATAACCAAAACAACTCTGACAAAGTATATTTAAGTCAGGGAATCGTAGACTACCATGAATTGATTAAGCGCTGGCCCAACTCGAGCATTAAGTCTCTTGTTGTCCCAATCATGTATATGTTCGTCAGTTGCCAGGCGCTTGATTCCAAGTGCTTTTTACATAAAAAGGGGAAGGAGCCAACAAGTGGAGTAACATCAAATTGAGCACATTTAAAATGCAAAAAGCACAAAGTTTGGCAGCATAAAAATTAACAAGAGACAAATTCTAGTCATGGCATCTAATAGTTCTGCTGTTACCAACACTGTTACATCAAATGTCCAGTGGACTGCTGTCGATGAGAACTTTGATGCCATTGCCTGACTACCAGAATAGCAATAGGTATATACAATGATTTCAGAAGCTATCATGAAAATGATGCTGCTCCAAGGATAATGTACATTAGCTATTAGGATATGCCTTACGGTAAATAAGGCAAAAGACATACCTGGAAGGGCTCCGTTACATTTTTTGCACTGCAAATAAAGCGAAACCAAGTAAAATATAAGGAATGATCCTTGGAAATGATTTTTGCAACAAGAATTAAATCATAAAGCCTTTTTAGCATACCTGATTGCGAGATGAGTAATTGTGGAAACCACAATTGCATATCCAGTCACCACTGCGCCAACCTTTGGGAGCAGCAGAAAGTTGATCCATGTCATTTGCCCCGTATCTGTCCGGCCCTAACCAGTTAGAGCTGGGTGGAAGCGATTGTTGGAATGTGTTGGTCCCAAGCACACCCATTCGTGGCGGTAATCCTCCTTGGAGGCTGGGTAGAACACCAGGCATTGCAATTGCTGGCATAGCTGCCACTACTTTTGGCTGGTCACATTTTTTGCACTTGTCTCTTGATGCATAATTGTTGTTACTGCAACCTATTGATCCATTGCCACCACACAAACACACCCAACCCAGAATGCACGAAGGAGAGAAAAGGGAGCCAGGTAGACGCACACCAACGCCAACAAAACCCAAACACACGCACACACACAATTCACAACCCACTCAACCTAATAAAGTGAAAAGTTCTATATGGCAATAGATATTGAAAAACGAAAACTGAGGTTCTCACCCCAAATATTACAAGTATGCACAATGTTCAATGAATTTAGAGATGCAGCAATATGACTAACGTGTTGAGCAAGTTTACTAGTCATCGAGTTGCTAAGGTTCAGCTAAACAATATGGTACTCCGTCTCCCTCTTTTTAGAACAAGAAGGCACATCTGACCAAGCCCCAAGGGTATATATTGAGAAATTGTGATAAAACTAAAAATATGTTGACAAATGTTCCAAATTGGAGTTACTATCTTGACCCTCCGCAGTACCACATTCAGCATTCAAGATTCTTGAGGGTAGTATGAGAAGCTTAAACTTACATCAGAATTTTGAGACAATGAAAGTCAGTACATAGTTTAATAGTAAATGTTGCTCGGTTATTGTGGTTATTGTGTAAAGCTATACGATGAAGTAGTGAAATACACATTGACAAGTTATTTGGGGTTTCAGGTAATGGAGAAATGATTGTCCATGGCCATGAGGACACTTAATCAACATTTAAGAACTACAAGAGAAAGACGCTTATTTCAACCCTCTCCACCACCAATCTAGGTTTACTAACTTCACCTTATCACATTACAACAAAGGTTGGTACAACAAACTCAATCACGATCAACACTCCATGATCGCGTGTGGCAAAAGCCTATTAAATCATCAAGTTCTTTCCTCCCAATTTCATAAAGGGGATTAGGGCAATAACATACATCACATAATATATATACTTTACTAATTAACCCATAGATCACAAGGTGTTCATTTAATGAAAGAAGAGAAAGACTTATAATGTTCTCATAATATGCTTATGAGGCTTCCTCCTATGTGTCGATTGAGTGTGAAACTTTTTCACCTCTAATGGTATCTCACACACAAATGAGACAGATTTATGTGTACTACCACAATCATGTTTATTATAGCTCAATTTGTTGTCACTCTTGAATATGAATTTTGCCTCTAACAATGGTCATAACTTAGAAGACAAAAACTCTTAGAGGCAAGGGTGACACCAAAGTGACACAAAATGAATCTGATTGTGCTAGTACACAAGGATCCTTCTCGTTTGTGCGTGGATACCATTAGAGATGTCAACGTTTCACACTTGATCGACACAAATGAGGAGACATGTCTTCTTTTAGATCGTTTAATTAATATTTTTTGATCTATAGGTCGATTAGTGCCGTATACATAGAACGTGGTGTATGTTTATTGCCCTAATACCCTTCAGTGCTAAATGTCTTCTTAATGACGCAACGGGGAGTGTGTTTATATCGAGGTGTAGATAGCTTAATATAGGTTAAGCTATGTTTTCACCTTATTCAACCTAATTTCACCTAGGTTATCCTAGTTTCTTCTATTTTTCTTTAACCACCGGATTGGTGGTTAAACTAGGTCAAGCTTAATTTTTAACTGAGTAACTTTGTAGGTTTGGACAATAACACCTTCACAACTCCACCCCTAATATTCTCTCATAGATAAAGTATCTTATATCAAAGTTCAATTTCCAATAATCTCAATAACAAGATTTGTATCATTCTCCGTTGAAACGCACATTTAAACTAGATTACTTTTAGTGAAATTTGTATGCTTGGACTATACACCTACACAAATTGATATAGAGAGACCAATTTCACTCATTTTGTGACCATGTCCCATCTATTTTTAAATAAAAAAAAAATCTCTTCCAATAATTTGTGCCTACCCTACCCTAACCTCAAACAAAACACAGCGGAATATCCTAAACTACCTGACGAGACTTTACACAAATTATTAGGTACATCTTACCTACTCTCATGTCTAACTTAAGGTAAAACCTTTGATTTAATACATAAAGGTACATACTATTGTAGGATATATATATATATATATATA